>CAAKHD010002180.1:9421-22898 GCA_901007705.1 Fistularia tabacaria
CCCTGCGGGGCGGGGGGGGGGGGGGGGGGGGGGGCCGGCGCTCCCTGAGAGATGGGTTGGGGGTGTGCGGTTAAGTTCCGGGGGCGGGGGGGGGGGGGGGGGGGGGGGGGGGGGGGGGGGGGGGGGGGGGGGTGAAGGGACGATTGGGGTAAGGTAAATGGATGGAGCAAGGGTGGTGGCGAGGATGTGGTAAGTCCTGGCGTTACCTCATGGGCGCAACTGGGACACAAGAGGGTACTGTGTGAAAAGACGATGGTGGGCACGGGCACTGCCTTCAACCAGGGAGAGTCACACTCCTGAAACACACAGATAACATGCATTCATTAGGGGGGGAGAAAAAAAAAAAAAAAAAAAGGTTTCCAAATACTCGGGGTTTGAGTTGTATTTGTCCTTCCATAGCACCTTTATTTATTAGGGCTGAAATGAGTCAAACAATTTGAGTATTTTCATTACTCATATGACCTGAGGCAGATGATCCTCGAGTCATCGTTAAGTACAGTGTTACTATTTGTTCCGGCCGCAAGATTATTTCTGTTTAAGCTCAAGTTAGCTTGCGCTGCTAAGGCAGCTGAAGCATCAATATTGCCCAGTATCACCATGATACAAGTTCAATGGATTGAAAGCAATACGCGTCATAAGCTCCATTGTCTTCGAGTGCGTTGCAATGAAGTACTTTCAACTATTACTGGATAAATTCCTGATTTCAAAGAAGTACATGAAGGAAATATTTTTCCGCTGGCTGTTCTTCCACAGAAGGAATAAAGCAAAGATCACTCACTTAACCTCATGAGACTCTGCCAGCTAAACATTCAAACTAGCTGTACAAAGGCTGCGAGTATCAAAATATCTCCGTATCTAAATTGACATTTATTTAAAAATCCTGCTTAACTCCGTGGCTTCGGTGTCTCTGTATCACACTGTGCCGAGATTAAATCAAATGTGACTCGTGCAATGCCGGATTTCAGAAAAACATTCAATCACTGTTGTTTACAATACTGCAAATCCATGTACTTTTAAACCCTACTTTTTCGGTCGGAACCTGAGGGGTTTATTTTCCAATTAGAAGGGAAAGCCAGCTTTTCAGTATTGATACTGACAGATATGAAAACGTTATCTGATAATACATCAGCGGGCCCTCTGAGAAATCCGAGTTGAAAGAGCCCTCCCAGATATCATTACGCTCGTCCTTGGCTGCTGTCACGGTTCCTTTCATGTCCCCTCTGTCTTTCTCGCCCCCCCCCCGTAGTTTCTCAGGAAAGGAATCCACATGATTCTTCCAGTAACCGACCCATCTGGGAGGGCCGGGGTCAAATGTCGTACTCTCGCTCTGGGTTTTCCGCCGTTGCGCTGCGAGCCCGGCTGCCCACTGGGCTTCAGCTGACCCCCAGCGGCCTTCGGCATCTGGGAACTTCTTGATGTGTGTGTGGGTTTTTCGGTTGTTTTTCTTTTCTCTCTTTTTTTTTTTTTTCCAAACTCTACAATTACGTTACAGCCGAGCCGTCGCAACAGAAACATTCGGTCAGAAAGCTACTCTTTACTGCGGCTTGCGAGTTTAGGACAGCAAAGTACAGCTGGCGCCGTTACAGAGTATTCTGGACTATTGGAGACCACCTACACTGAGAACGCAGTCTTTTTTGGCATTAGATTCCCCCGCTCCATCTTGACCGTCCAATCAAACTGCCAAACTGGAAAGGGCAGAAATAATAAACACGATCCGGCTCGATGAGCGACGTCTGATAATTTGTCTTTTCTCAAAGTTTAGGCAGTTTTGTCCGCGGTGAAAGTCGACTGTCATCAGCCTCTACTTTCCCAGCGACAGATGCGTTTTTGACTTGGTGCCTTCTCACGTCGGCACTGAACGTCTCACATTCAAAACCTTTTCACTGAAAAAGGCTGCGCAGAACCTCAATTCAACTTTTTTATTGCTAAACACAGAAGAATTTTTTTTTTTTAAATTCCCAAAACACAAAACCACGGCACCGGGTGGCAGGTATTTCATTGCAACCCTGCTGCAGTATTTCCTTGAGGGATTCGTGTAGCCGCGGGGGTTAATGGATTTCTAGTGCATTTGTAAATGGAGGCAGTTCCAAGTCAATACGCAAAGGCAGTCTGGGAATTCCGATATTTTTGATCCTTTAAAATTGATAAAAGTACTTTTTGCATAATTTAACAAAAAGGCAAATGATCATAAAGCACGCAGTACTGTTTGAGGCCGGCCTTACACAATTCTGTTTAAAAGCCTGGACTAATGATTTAAGCTTCTATTTAGCGAAAGATGAGAGACAATGCAGCAAATTGGAAACAGGACTTCTTGGTCTCGCGTATGAAGTCTGGAGGCCGAAATTCTGTTTGAGCTCCGGTTTCTTCATAGAGTCTCCATTGGCAGCGGCGCAACAGTAAAGCCATCTTGAAAACTGAAGCATGAATTGACAATTAAGCGTCTCGACATTGGAGAAGTGGTGGCAGCCTTTTCGCTGATTAAAAGGTATCACAGTTGGCTTAGGAGCCGGGCTTTTTACAGACACTGTACTATCAAGTTTGTTTACTAAACACAAATCTGGTCAGTCAGTCATTCATTCATTTGTTATTAATATCACTTATCCAAGGCTGCTCGAGCAGGCAGGGTTCACCCTGGATGGGTCTCTGGTCGATGCCAGGGCCACATACAGAGTGGACAATCATTCACAAGTCAAATAGAGCAGTGGTCCTCAACCTTTTTAATTCCAGGGACCACTTTCATCCCAGAGAACTTTTTCAGACCAGGGGCGGCGCTGCTGCCATGAATTGGTATTTTCCCATCTTTTCAAATTAGCTCTCCGGTGACATTTGATTCTGGGCCATTTTAGCGAGGGTTAGCTAGCCGGCTTACTTGGCAAAAAGCCATCTGATTGAGTCAAGTGTGGGCGGAAGTGGCAAATTTTCCAAAATAGAATACCCAGAAGACTAATGACAATAAAATAAATTTCATTTTATATAACTTTATATTATCTTTTCAGCCAAGTACCAAATGGTGGTTGGGGGACCTCTGATATAGAGACATGACCATTCACGCTCATTCACACATCACTCAGGAGACACCACCACCACCAACACAAAGAGGAAATCAAAACACTGCAGTTTGAAAATCTGTATGCTACTTGAATCATTAGCAAAAGTATAAAAAACAAAACTTGAACCACTGGGTTTTTATTTATTCCTTCTTATTCAGATAAGAAGCAACTTTTTTTCCTCAAGGTTTTTCTCTCCGTACTCTTTAATCAAAGTCCAATATGAAATTCTAAAATTCGGCTTTTTGATTTTCCCCCTGCAACTGTGGACCTCGGGGTCAGCGCCCGGCTGGCCGAGCGATAATGAGAAACCTCTCCGCGGCGTAAATTAAAACCCGACCCGATATCGCAGTCTGCTTATCCTAAGCCTTGCGCCGCTCCATGGTCACATGTTTGAATTCTGATATCTTGTAGGAGGATTGCATTGCTACACCGTTAAAAGAAGACTCGGGTCTTCTTCTACTCGGCCACAGCAAAGTAAATTGATTGAGATGACGGACACGCTCGAGTTCAGCGCGCTTAAAAACAAAATAAAAAACACCTCGCAAATAGACGCAGACCCAGCTGTAGATTTCCTTTTGTAAGGGCAATGTGTAAAACCAGATGCAAATTGCTAGGCTACAAAAGGAGATGGAGGGGGTGGGGGTGGTAGGCAATAGGTTGACATCCCTGACAACAGCTCCAGACTGCTGATTGTCAACACGCACTTTTTCACGGCAGGCATTCATTTGCGGAGCGCTATCTCATGACCGCAACCCATGACGAGTGAGCGGCTCCACATTTCCATATTAATTAAGTAACAGCACTGCAGATAATGGCGAGTGGTCCGGAGACAAAAAAAAAGAAAAAAAAAAAAAAAAAAAAAGAAAAACGGGGACGGTTCATCACACAGAGCTATGTTATTTTTCCTACATTGCCGATAGGAGTCCAAAAGAAAAGGGACCGTTAATAAAGCGGATGATAACCCTGAAGCTATTTGATTGGCTCTTTAGAATTCCGTCTGTCCAGCTGATAAATACCATCGTCCATTTTGATAAAAACCGTAGAAGACCACCCTGAACAACATGAGTGCAGGGGAAAGAGGGGAGGTTGGATGTGGGAAATTGCCCACACTGGTCACTAGGGAGTAGGAGCATGCAAAATGTAAATGGGTTTAAACTAAAAGTATTATTTTGTGCATTAAAGATGAGCTTAAGGATTATCCGCTGCCCCTGAAGGTAGGTGGATGATTTGCCGTGATGGAGGTGAAGCTCAGAGACTCAAAGAGCTAAAATCTTTCTCTGCTGCTTCGAAGTGACCCGCGAAGCTTCTACCCCACCGAGCCAGGTTCTCTGATTGATTTGCAACAGCCTTCCCGTCACACGCGCCGCGTGACCGATAGGGACACGTCAAGTCGCCGAAGCACCCGCCGCACTTTGACTTTGCATAATCGCAGCTGAGATGCGCTTCATGCAAATGACAGCCGAGGAGCCGAGACGGCTCGCGAGATTGGGATCGCACTTTTCAAAAACCCATCCGGCGTGAACTCATACGAGGAGGCTTTTCTGTAAATGCACTTCTTAGGATCATAATTTAGTGGACTCTTTAGATCTTCCAGAGATCCGATCCAGTCTTTCTATCGGGTTATCCGAGGGCGGTCGTCCCCGAGCCTCGCCAGGGTTCTCACAGATCCGGGACTGATAGTCCCCCCCCCTTCATAATTTCTCTCAAAAGAAAATATATATTCTCACAGAGACTGTTTTGAGGAATTCTTTCATGAGGTCGTTGCTTACAGGCACTGACAAACTAGTTATTTTGAGTCGGCTCATTAAAATACAAATTGCATGACTGGTTATCAGAGCTCGGCTAGGTCTGGTTGCGTGTTGAACATCCCATGAAACTGCCAACTGCTAATCAGTTTTGCCTTTTCCCTCAGATAAGGGCCGTCATCAAAGTAGCCGCCGCCGCCGCATCCAGACTTCTGTCCGGAGGAGGCGAGGGCTCCGAGAGCCATCAGCAGGCTCGATGCGCGAGATACTGCCATCCAGACGGGAGAGGTTGGAAGTGAATTATGTTTAAACGGATGGAGCACTTAGTGGATGGATGTGTCTGGATATGACGTGCCTGGCGTTTTGCGCCCTGCCCCCTTTGTGTGGTTCCTCTTCCCTTCAAAAGATATAGAATGACAGCGGAAAGAATTGAACGTCCCGCCGCCAAAAAATTCCCCAAAGCGCAGAGACAGTTTGGGTATCAGATGGATGTGGATCCCATGACCCACATGAGTCGAGGACCAGGAGTTACTTTTGTGCGCGGGTGGCTAATCTAAACGAAGATCTGCAAAAATGAACAAATAAATACCAGCAAAATGTTCCTCCGACAAGGTTTCGAGCTAAATTCACGCTCTTCAACAATTGAAACTTGCAAATTGCAGAGGAATACAAGGGTTTGGGTGATATTATCAAGGGCATTCCCAGATAGATGGCTGGCATCGACGCCAGACTCTCAAAAGGCCGAGCAGGAAACCGGAGGATCTGTGCCGACACAATTTTACAAGACCTACATTCAGAGTACAATGACTTTTTGAAGTCTGCGTGTGCGCGTGTGTGTAGGGGCCAGGGAAACCACCGTGAAGCATCACATACATGACAGACTGGAGCATTGTGCGTTCAGCTCACAAGATCGCTGCACCGTTTACGATTTTTCTTAAATTTGCCCCAGTGGCGTCACGTCGTCGTCACATGGCCCGCTCAGAAGCAAAATGCTGCGCTGGGCGTATTCTAGAAGTTTCACTTTGTATTACACCCATGCTGCGCACCCTATTAGCTTGGAGCTAGTTTCATGCAAATTGCGTTACAACATTCTTGATATACAAAAGCATAGAACTGTATAAAGTAGAGATTTGTAAGTTATCTTTCGAGTATAATCCTTTACAAGAAAAGAGGTAAAGAAACTGGTTCAAGCAGGTTGGTATGGGTGGAGAAAAGTGTCAGGGGTTTTATGAGATAGAAGAACATCAGCCAGAAGGAAAGAGAAGGTGTTCAAGACAGTGGTGAGACCAGCGATGCTGTATGGACTTGAAACAGTGGCAATGACGAAAAGATGAGGAGGCAGAGCTGGAGGTGGCTGAGATGAAGATGATGAGGTTCTCTTTTAGGAGTGACCAGGATGGAGAGGATGGAGGGACGGCACATGTGAGATGTTTTGGAGAGAAGGTCAGAGAAGCCAGACTGAGATGGTTGGTTCATGTACAGAGGAGGGATAGTGAATATATTGGTAGATGGATGCTGGAATTGGAGGTCTAGAGGAAGACCAGAGAGAAGATTGACGACACAGTGAGAGAGGATATGAAGTTGGTTGGTGTAAGAGAGGCAGAGAATAGAGTTAGATGGAGAAGGTTGAAGGGAAAAGCCCAAAGGAAAGCAAAAGAGTATATCTGTTACAATTGATGGTGTTAAAAACATTGTTTTGTACCCCCCATTTAGCATAGCTAATCATCACCATTGTATTGCACAGCGCGGTCAAATGCTTAGTTGGTTTTGTGCCGAAACCAATGATTTGCTTCAACAGTACCGGCGAATGCTGCAGGGGACGCTCGTCTGCACAGGTTAGATGGAATAAGCCTCCATCTGCAGCACTGCAAGCGCAAGACAAAGATAAATGGGATGAAGTCGAACCAAGAGAGCGAGCCCCCCCATGCAAAGAACATGCAAACGGAGAAGCAAAAGGTATGTGACCGAGGAGAGAGATGGGGGGGAAAGTGGGTGAAGGGTTCAGAATGAAGATGGGAGGGGACCGGATGTGTGGCCAAACAAACAGATGAAGAGGTGGAATAATCAAACACAGGGGTCCAAATCCTCCAACAAAATCTGCACCCGCCACGTATTTATTTCATCTCTGAGATTGAAATGTCAGCTGGATGGTTTTCTGCTCCAGGCGCAGGATAAATGGGGAGGGTTCTCCAACGCAACTTCACAGACATCCGAGGGCGAAGACTTCTCTTACGCAACGGAGGCGGGGAAACAGTAGCTGGTGGCAAAGCTGCCGTTGTTTGAATATTAAAAATGTACAGGCGAAATCTCAACACAGGCGGAAACCCGAACACCGGGAAATAAACCGCAAGGAGAGGCATTGTCTCTTTTCTAGCTTTCTAAACAGGCTGCTGTGCTGGAATAGCTATGGTGGCCACATCCATCACCTTTGCTTCCCCTCACAGACAATCGGTAAAAGTAAGCGGGTAGCACTCGCCCTCAGCACAACTTAATGATGGCGGGCAGATATTCAGACTGTGCTCCTGTCCTGTTCGTTTCAGCAGATTGACAGCTGCACTCCGTGGTACTTTCATTACTGCACGGGACTGGCTCTGCACGCTCCCAAGGCCTGACCTCAAAGAAACCAAACAATGCATGCGTACGTACCGAAAACGTAACATATTTCACTACAGGATATCTTGAGTAAATGTGGAAGAGGACAATTCTTTTCCCAGCCAGGTAGCTCTCATCTGGGCTCCGATTAGCTCTTTGATTTTAATTTTCAAAGGAAGGCGCGCCTGCTGCAGTCAAATTCTTGTGACAGCTTAGGCTTTGTTGTTTTTTTTTTTTCTTTGTTCCTTGAATATTTTTGAAAGTTCTTTGTAACACACACACACACACACACACACACACACACACACACACACACACACACACACACACACACACACACACACACACACTTGTGAAACAGAAAGCAGGCAACGCGGATCCAAAAATAGAAAATCAATAAGAGGTGGCCGGCGTTTCATGTGTAGTGGGCCGCCACGGAAGAGCGAGCGTCTAGTGGGGGAGGCTGCAGGGAGAGGACCAAACCATGTTAACGCCGTCTCATCTGGCTTCCGACATTGATGTATTTGTTTGCAAAGTGTCCGGCGGCTCACCGGGCTCAGACACGACCGTGGCGACTGGGAAGCTTTTTCCCACAAACATGGATGTAACAGGTCGACACGGTCGTGACGCTCACGTCAAGCACCGTGGACGCCAGCGATACCACACAGTGGAACGAGATTGGTGATAAAAATACAAATCTATTTTTGTGCAATGTCACCAAATACCAAGGCACTGTAAGGTTTTCCTTTGCCTGGTGGTTTCTTAGATCCGGTTCTTTGGACACAACGAATCAACAGACTTGTTCTCGCAAATATGTGACAAAGGCAACAAGGGTCTTCATAAGAACACATTTCTGGAAACTCTGCTGGGACTAGCTTCTTTCCAGCACCATGGCTACACCGGAGACAGTACCTAGGTCGGTTCGAGAACAACGGTGAATGAGGAAGAACACCTACCGCCGGCACCAGCAGCAGCAAAAGGCCCAGTGGATGATGCTGGACCGTGGGGACAAAGAGCAGGGGTTGGGGCTTGGAAATTCAAAAATCACATGGAAGGGAGAGAAGGCGGATACAGAGCTCTTCAAATGTGGTCAAAAACACGAGATGATCTCATCATGATCTCACAAAAGGTCAGTGTCAGTTGATGTTGCATTTACAATAATTCTAATTGTCCTCCTGATATGCACATGACATTGTTGACATGTTCGTAGCTGCTGGCTTTCAAGTGAAGTCAATTCTCCACATGGCGTTTGCTATGGCAATGTCCTGGAAGAACCTTCCTGCTCACTCCAATCAATCACCATTTTTTTTTCCATTTATTTATTTATTTATTTAATTTATTTTTTACACTGAAAACCTCATGTTCTCTGAAAAAATAAAATATTGTGAAATTCAAAGCTGGGGGTGTGGGAGGACAGTGAATCAAACGTCCCCCCGTTGGCCGGCCTGTTCCTCTCACCAGGAATATGTTGAGATAATCCTTAATTCGAGGGTCTGCCGGGGGGGGGGATTGCACAACATTGCAGGATGCTGGGCACTCTGCTATGCTTTTATTTATTTTTGCATCGCAGAGGTTAAGAGGCTTTCACAAGCCTTGAAAGTGCAATTTAGGGGGAGCCATCTCTGAGATGCGAGTGGAGCGCTTTGTTGCCATGGAGGTGTGTTTGCTCCCTCCGCGTCTCCCAGCTAAGGTATTTTCTGTTTCGTTCTGGATTCCATTCAGCGCAAGGCCCAATTCCTCTGAGAAGACGAGAGAGGTTTTGGCCAATCTGTCATGCATGATGGTCGCGTCTTTGCTGCACCTCACTGACTAAATCATGAAGAAAATTCTACGCGTGAAAGAAAATAAACTTTCATGCAGCGCGTGTTTTGATTATGAGTCAAGACTGGGAAGGCCAAGCAGAGCGGCTAAGTTACGGAATACAGGAAGTGTAATCGTGCGTCACTCTCACACCTTGCAGCGACCTGGACCGAGACGCAGCAGCACTGGGGAGTCCCGAGCCAGCGGCGCTGCAGCGCTGCCAGAGAGGGCAGGTTACCGGGCTGCAGCAGGGGGCAAACAGCTGCGTAACAGTCAAGAGGCAACGACTAGATATCGATGAATGAACTTGCACTGCTCTAAAACTAAAAATAAATAACCTGAACTGTCACCGGACGTTGGGAGTTAACTTTAAAATACTCGTGAAACCACCTGGCAGCTTTAATCCATTTTGTCCTGTGTCTCAGAGGCAAACACTCACGCTATAAGCTCATCAACCTGCCCACGGCGAATGGGGGGTTGCTGCCCCCGGGGGGAAATGTCACAGACTGGGAGACAGAAGTGGCCGGCGAGAGACAGGGCAGAAACATCTTACCGTGAAAGCATTTCTGAGCGGAGCCGGGGCGTCTCTCGCACCGCAACGTGAACACGCTATCACATCACCCAAGAAGCAGGGGTGAGAATACTTATTCCACGGTCCGTGGTCCAAAATGAGGTCAGTGCGCAGTCAACTGCCAGACGACTGTGGAACAGAGCACAGGCGGACAAAAAGAGTGTGTGTGTGTGTGTGTGTGTGTGTGTGTGTGTGTCTATGTGTTTGTGTCGGTAAGTCCGTGAGTTCCTGCTTGTGACGCGCGGATGTGGAAAAAACAGCTCGGTTCCAGTTCCCAGCGAAGACGAGAAAACAGCTGCTGGAAGGAGGGAGGGAGGAAATAGCGATGTGTAGGGAGGGAGGAAGAAGAGGAGGGCTTAAGTGCGGTGCACGCTCAAAAGTCCCAGGCAGTACAAAAACCACCCACACGCTCTCTGATGCGCCGACTGCGCGCCTCTCCGAGACAACGGAGGAGGAGGGGAGGGGGGTAGTTGAGACACTCGCATCGTCCTCCCGCTTTTGCATCTAAACAGCTTGTTTCGGCTTCCAAACCGGACGGAGCGTATCAGAGCCGAGAAATGACCGTCCGAAAGGGAAATTTTCTTCAAAAATAGAGGAAACAGGCAGTCGCGTTCTCTCAGTGCGAATGTTTGTCCGTAATGACACCGTACTGAACATTTTCTGCTCCTGGCGTCTAAAGACGTCAAAGTTTCGAGAGACAAAGTTCCCACTTTCTCCAATGTAGAGCTACCTACAACCCTGGCGTGTGTCTTGTGAAAACATTGCCTTTAAAAGTGGCTCTTGTGCCTTGTTTTATGTGCAGCAAATCCAAAAGCTGCTGGGAAAAAAAAAACAGCACAGAACCGCTGTCGCATCTTCGCGCCCCCGATCGGTGTTGCTTAACAACGCAGATCTCTTTTTTTTGGGCGACACCGCCACTCAGCTTTTTATATGTAATTTTGTCACATCTGCTGGCAACCCAGCTAAAAAAATCTTGTGTACATCAATTACAGCACATGTGATAAACTGTTTCGTGGCAGGGAGGCAGAAAAGGCTTCATCAACATTTAGCGCGTGTCGCCGCACTGTTGGAACTAATAGCTGAGATTTGACTTCACCTCGCTCATTACTCTTCCTCATCTTCTAAGCAGAGCAGCTGAGACGGCACATTGGCGGTGGGCGGACGCATGATAGCTGCCGTGAGGAGAGGGACTTAAGATTTTCTTTCAAAAAAGGATCCAGGGTTTGACTTCTTCCGGCTCACTTTTTCAACTACCGAAGTCTTACCATTGCCGCCACACACTTGGCATCACAAGTTGCTCTGGAGGCACTCGCTGGGCCTCAGACCTAATATGACGTAAGGTGCTTGGTCAGCTGTTTTCTTGCCATAATTATGGGCACAACCAGGGAAAAACAGACCAACAAAGAGGTTCAAGCCCTTCTGGCCGGCTACTCCACTAAAGCGTATCCAGGACTCACAGCAGGACATTCATATTTTCACCAAAATAAACCAAACTTTTGCAGGCCAGTAGTACATGGGAGTAAGGCTAGGGGCTACAACACCAAACCAGCTGTCCTGGCTGCCCCGACTCAGTTAGTGGAAAAACTACAAAACGGCCAAATTGGAATTTCTACAGCAATGCGTGAGCTCAGCTGACAGTCCAGCATTGGGTTTGAATTAAATTGGAAGAGTGGCTCTGAACCATACAGATTAATACCCTGCTTGTCGGCGGGGGGAGGGGGGGCTGCTGCCATTTTTCTGGGTTCTTCAAAATGACATTTGAAGATATTTGACATTTTGTTTGTTGAACACTCCGATAACGAGGTTTAAAGTTGGAGTGTGTTTACTTTTAAAAAGCATCAGTTGAGTCTTTGACAGACCGACATAAAAAACAAATATATTGGAGGATAAGGTTAGGAATTTTTTTTTTTTTCTTGTTTAAAAAAAGAAAAAGAAGAAAAAAATAGGCACAAAGTGAGAGAACACTGTCTAACAGCTCAAAAATGATCGTTCATTTTTATAGCAAATGGTCTCGACTCGTAGAGCACGCACACACACACACACGCACGCACACACACACGCACGCACGCACGCACGCGCAAGGCGCTAACCACGCGATTTGACAGCAGCTTGGGGTTCGGTGTCTTGACAAGGGACGGTTCGGCATGTGGACAGGAGGAACCGGGAATCGAACCAACCCCCCAGTGGTTCTCTATACCACTTATCCCGCACCTGGGGCCACGTTGGGTCATTTTGCATTTCCGTTTCGCCATTTACGCGACAATCCTACCAAATTGAATTGGTTTTCAACGACCCATCGGACCCCCGGTGCCCAATCGCGTTGTTTTATGAAACTTCAGCGCGACACTTGCGTGGTGGAATACAAAAGACCTCCAAGTCGATGCTTGATTCTCATCCAATACCGGGAAAATCTTCGTTGTACAGATCTCTTTTGGCAGAATATCATCCAATGTGAAAGAGATCAGTAATTCATATCTTAATACTGTGTTACTCATGAACACATTCCCAGTGCAGGGTGCGGGGGGGGATAATATTTTTATAAGACACACACGGGTGACGTCAATACCAGGATGTCTGATAGCGACAATCTGATTTAAAGTGCTGATGACAGTTGACCATGGCCGAGATATTTTTAAAAGTCGCATTTATAAATCAAACCAAAATCCCCAGTGTCTCGCCAACAGCTAAACGAACAACTACATGGGGTTTAGAAAAGAAGAAGAAAAAGAAAAAAAAAAAAAAAAAGCAATTTTTGGCTGATTTTTGGTTCAGTGTTGTGTTTTAATATCAGCGGATTGTCATTTCTCGCTAAACCCTAAAACTGCTGTCTGGCATGGAGTCCAGCATCTCAGCCCATCAGTATTAATGCAGTCTCCTTGACACTGGTGAAATTAGTCATGCTATAAGAATTTGATGTCGGTAAAACACTAATTGGAACATTTTGCATACTTCTAATACTTTCTGCTGTGAGTACTAGCTAACATGTATATGAAATATCTGCAATATTTGTTTATACCCAAATGTCAGTTTTGGCTGCAGAGGTCTGGTATGTGTGGCTCTAAGAGGAGCATTCATTTCGCACCCCCCCTACACCCCCCACCCCATCCACCACTGAGGTAGCATTCCTCATTTACTTGCAGAATAAACGTAAACACCTCTCTCTCCCTGCAGTTTATTTAAAAAAAAAAAAAAAAGCTATAGCCCGGTTTCATGGCTTTCATGCGGGTTAACAAAATGAAAAACGGCACGCGGCCCATTTACATGCGGCATTTGCTTCAAGGGATCCGGAAAGGCAATTAGTCCGGGATACTTAGGTGTGCCCTTTAGGCATCCGGCAAATTACTGCAATGCATAGACACAGGAAATACTCATCTTTAAAAAAAAACATTGGTAGTATACTGGTGCACTTTTCTGCAAATGTGCAGCATCTCATGATTATTTGTTGAGCAAGAGATACAAGTGAATACGAAAAGGTGTCTAGATCAGTCTGCACAGAGGTCTGGGTGAAGTAGGCTGGTTAATCATTCAGTTAAAAAAAAAAAAAAAAAAATTGTTGAAGAGTGACAACTATCAGAAGTTAAGTAGCTAGGGTCGGTTCCATGGCGGTGGAAAAAAAAAAAAAAAAAAAAAAAAAAAAAAAAAAAAAAAAAAAAAAAAACAGAAAAAAAAAGAAAAAAAAAAAAAAGATGGGGTCTTTTTGTTAAATAAACAGAAAAAAA
>CAAKHD010002180.1:22918-36922 GCA_901007705.1 Fistularia tabacaria
GAAAAAGGGTGGTTAATAATTAAGTAAAAAAAAAAAAAAAAAAAATTTTTGAAAAGTGAAAACTATCAAAAATTAAGTAGCTAGGGGGGGTTCCATGGGGGTGGAAAAAAAAAAAAAAAAAAAAAAAAAAAAAAAAAAAAAAATCGACACTGACCTGTGCAAAGGATTGTTAAATAGCGGAGTGTGTTCTTCTTTTAAAAATCAGACACTACAGCTAATGGCCTGACTCAAACTCTGGAGCGGTCTCCCGTTTGATGGAGTTACAAGTTGAAAGGGATTACAGCAGTCTGGGCTGTATCCTAAGGGCTCATTCGTGTTCTACGTAGACGTAAAAATAGACCTGTATGTTATGAGCGTTCAGCAGCGCGTCCGTCCACTGGGGGGCGCTGCTCACGGATGGATTCCCGGCTAATTTCCTCCCACGTATCCTGCGACAGGCATTTGTTGCGGCGTCCCTGGTGACGTCCCGAGGTGGAAACGTGCTGATGATTTTGCACAAGCTAGTTTTTAAAACTGTGGTTTTCAGTGATGATGCTCCACTGGTCCATATCTGCTCAGCTACCAGGAAAGACTAAATTTGGTTCTGTTGCACATCACACAAAGCAAAAGTTCTCCATAAGCTACATCAAAACCTATCCTTTGGCCTAAAAATTTAAAATTAATAATTTCTACCGTCAATTACAACTGTAACGTGTTATTTCAACATCCTAATGAATAAATCTTACTTTTTTATAAACCAATATCACTAAGCAGCTGTTAGCTGCACTACTGCTTCATTTAGTCTTTTTACAAGCACACACACCTAAAAAAATACATTTCAAAAATACAAAGCCTTGAAGACATCGTCTGCCATGGCAATTAAGTAAAATTATTTGTTCATTCATTCTCTATTCTCGTAATATTTAAAACCAGGATTCCAACTAGGCACCTTCTCGCGGTGAGGGCTAACCGCTGCACCACCATATTGACATGTAAAATTAATAGATCACAAATAATTAAGAGGGAAGCCGGGAGATGAACTTTGACAAAATAATCCTCCAGGAAAGGTAATCTTGGATTAAAATCCGAATAAAACTGCATCATTTAAACGACTTAATGTGGAATGGACAGGTGACGTCAGTTAGCAGATCAAAGAGTGTGTTCTGTCCATAATGGACCCATTTGTCCAAATGTCTTCCTGCTCCACAGACAAGACACACCCACAAGATGGGCAGGAGTAGTCATTTGACGTCTTGGTGTCTCCGTTTACCCAAGAGAAGAATCTTCTGGCAACCACGTGTTGGAAGCAGAAGCACATCCATGCCAACTGAGAGGGGTTGCGATCCAAGCTTCTTCCGTCCCAACACACGCTACGCGCGCACGCGCAACGTAAAAGGTAAACCTGCCTCCCTGGATGTGGTAAGACTCTCAAGTGTTGGAGAAAAGACAGAAATCTTTTCATGGGAAAGTGTGATCAGGGCTTAGCACGGAAAAACTTTACATCACATACAATATATATATATATATATATATATATATATATATATATATATATGCACACATAGAAACACATAAGCACCTCAGTTTTGTTTTGTTTTTCCTCCTGGATCGAAGAAAATTCCACCCCACCCAAAAAATGCAGGGAAGGCAGTTTTTCTCCCCAAAGAGCACATAAACAAAACACTTGCCTGCACTGAGTGCTGTGGGGCTGAGATAAGTGGGAGCACATCTAAACACATGGAGCAGAAACACAATCCTAAAAGCGGGTGGGGGGGCGCTTACATTGCAGAGCCGTCAAACGTGAATTACCGAAAGGGCGGCAGCAGTTAAGTGCATTGGTTTTGGCCTTTAACTGCGAGCAGGTAAATCAGACAAGTCTGACATTTGCACTGCACCTACTGTTTAAGATGAAAATGGCCAGGCAGTGAGAATTGACACCCCTAACGTGCATGATACTGTTAGCAAGCGGCTAGATACCTTTTCTTAAAACGCAGTACATCCACACTGTCACCGACTCACACCCCTGAAAGGCCTTCTCGCCTTCATGAGATGCAGAGAAGCTGCGGGGAAGCTAATGCACCTGCAGGATAGGATGGGAGAAGCAGACAAACACACACAAGAGCTGAAGTTTATTTGCTGCGAGCGTGGCGTTAAGTATTCAAATCTCCCCCAGGGGCAGAGTCTGGTCGAGCGGATGGTACAACAATAGAAAGTGATATTCCACCGTGCATAAGTTGTATCACATGAAGATCTTTAACAGACGCCCACTGGCTGCCTCTTGCTGAGACATGAAATACGATGGGAGATTTGTAACAGACTTCTTTTTTGTTACATTATTTCGAATGATGAAGACAGTTTTGTTGTCCTTATGGTGTCACAAGGAAATGACTCTCTGTAGATGCATTGTCAGGTCAGGATGTGATGGGTGCTGGTGGGGAACGGACTGAGTGTGCTCTGGAGTTTGTTCCCGTGACGAAAACTACTACTTAAATACATGTGAGTGCATGGCTGTGATGGATTTTGCACAGTTGGACTGCAGAGTGCTTTTACTGAGGTCGAAAACTGGAAGGCGGACAAGCATAGGAGTGGCGTTGCTCGAGAGCCGACCCAAGACAACTTGGGGGCGGCTCCAATTTCCATCGCCTTATCTCACACTGTTCTTCGGACAAATTATATTTAGCATTGCCATTTTGGTGATGGTGGTTATGACCTCCTCGCTGAACCTTTAACCGGAATGACCACATTTTAAACTAAACTAATGTCAATCATCTAGTGAATGGAGCACAAACTTGGTACTGTTACCAATGGAAAGCCCACATTAACCAGCAAAGCCATAACAAATCCCAGAATGCTCTGCTGGTGTTTCGGTGCGAAAATCACAACAGGACCCACAAACGCCCTCTCCTTTGTTGACAGTAATCACAGCAACCTTATGCTAATACTGGCATTGCGCTACCCCTCCGAAAAATGTCGAGAAGAAAGGAAGAAACAGGAGCTTTGTGGACAGGTGGGAGGCACAATATCTGTTTACATATGGAACAGACACAGGTGTCTGTCTTGTATGTGGAGCCAGTGTGGGTAGAACCAAGGAGTACAACATGAACATAAGAAATGAATGCCATTAACGTGTGTTTTAATTTGAATTTCCATTTTGAAGGTGTAATATGAAGTTATATACCATATTAAGCTTTACCTGTTCCATATTCAGTTTTTAGCAAAATTTGTCTGGGTCCATAAGAAAAGGTTCTTGTTATATCCAGAGGGATTTTTTTTTTTATTTTTTAATATCAATTTTGGCCCATGACTTTGCCCAGTTTTAAATTTTGGCCCACTGCATTTGAGTTTGAAACTCCTGATCTAATTGGATGGAGCACAAACTTTGTATGGCTACCGATGGAAATCCCACTTTAACCTGAGCCCTAATCCTAATTCCTGTCCAAACCCTAACAGTAAACCTAACTCCTCAGTTTAAAGTCACTCAAGCTAATGACCATGATTTGTTTTTGTTTTTTTTCAAATGATGATTTTGAACTGATAAGGTTGAAAATCGAATTTGTAAAATATTACGTCATACAGGATACTCAGCTGTATTTTTGGATTAAAATGCAAAGACGATTCTTCTTTTCTCGCTGTAGAGTACGGTAGCCATCGCGAGGCTCAACCACCGATTTATTGCAGCCTTGTGCGCACAGCTGCCTCCATCGTCTGCGAAAACAGTGTCTAGTGTCATGGTTTCTGACAGAGCCCAAATGAAAGCTACATTTTTCCCCCTTTTAATTAACTTCAGGTGCTGTCTTTTACCTTTCCAGATTCTTTACTTTGTGGATTTAATTAACTGGGATGATTCAGTCGTGCCCGCAGTTTTAGAGCTCTGCGCTGGAACAAGGTTACAACAAGTTTGCCGGTGACGAATCCTCAGCCCTAAAATCAGGCGCCTGGGCTGCATTTCAGCCTTACTAACCTTGAAATATTTAACAGCCACCTGGGATGAGTTCCTGCAGGGAAGCTGGAACCGGTCTGATCAGGTACTTAGCAGTGTTATCACATATGGGAGGATGAACAGCTATTAATCCGTCTTTAGATAACTGACACAAACCCCGTTAGCTGTGGGGTCTTGGGAAACTAACCAGTTAATCCATTTGACGCCGGGCGTCTTGAGGAATGCACTTCTCCGCCGAGTCAACGGAGCACCGGACAAAAGATCAAGACCGGGGCGCCGGTGCCTGTGGCGAAAAATAGTGCCGGCATAAAATATAATTAGGGTGTTGCTAGACCTGGCAGTAAACTCGAAGAAACGGAAGCAAGAACTCGGGAGCTGCAGACTTCACTGCTATGTAGTACCTCTTTAGATATCTGCACCCAGGTAAGAGAGACAGAAAGAAAGAACATCCTTTCCCAGAGGTCAAAAGTAGTTGAAAACAAAATGATGCACTAACGACGACCGATTCGTATCAGAACCGGCTGCCCATGGGTCCTTCCTGGCAGAATAGTAGCTTCCGCTGTGTTTCACTTTCAATTCTATAATCCGTTTAGACGTCACTGGTCCATCATTCTGCAACTCTCATAGGAACCTGTCATTAAAATCGCTGGTTCGGACCAATTCGTCAACCTTTTCTTACACACATATGCATTCCAGCAGCTTCATCAATGGATAATTATCATTCACCAAAAAAGGTGACTGAAACAAGAGAGAAGCTGCACAGATGAACAGGAGATTCAGGTGGAACAGTGAGGAGCTACAAGACTACAGCTTCAATAGGGCGTGTACTCCAACCAGGAATTCGTACTACTTGCCAGTTGACCCGCTGTGCCGAAACCATAATATTCATCTTTTCTCTGGTAGCATCACTGCAGGGCCCCGCTGGATAACTATAGTCATCACACGTTATCAAAAGAAAAGTGTTTTCTTTTTTGTACGGGGTGAGCGCATTTAAGGAGCGCAGCGGGGCGGGGGGGGGGGTCTATAGTTGAAGCCACAGCCAGATATTAAATGCAAGAAAAGCCCCCTATGGCAAGAGAAAGGAGAAATCACAGCCTCCTCCTCTGCAGTTGAAGATGCCAAAGCCTCACGAGAGCTTCGCTCAAATCCAGTGGAGACTCATTTATGCTCGAGCCTTCAGTCTTTCCTCCGCGTTCATTGCACGCACGCTTCTGTACGTCGTTGTGTTCTTTAGGTGGAGACGGCTGCGGATGTGTAGCCAAACACAGCAAACAGACCAATACCACTGTAAGTTCTAAGGTGACAGTGTTACAAAGTATGCTCAAGTGTCATCAGCGAAAAGGACTGGAAAAAGGTAACAGAAATGACGGCACTCCAGTCTTCCAATGTGCTGCCTCTTCCTTGGAATACACAGTAATACCTCCAGTTGCAAGTTTAATAGCTCGTAACTCAAGAGTTCCATTTTCAAGTTGAATTTTTCAATTAAAATTAAATGAAATGTTATTAATCTATTGCATGACATGTTTTCAATAAGGAAAATTGTACTTTAGATATAATAATCTTTAAAAAAAAATGACATAAGAGAATAAACTGGTTTTATTAAATGTATTTACATTGAAGATTGGATGAAGATGCCAGCAGCGGCGGCGGAGGAGGATGGAGGAGTTGGAGCTCTATCACTTATCTTATAACATACTTAATGCTGCAATGTGTTGCTAAATATAACTTGTACATTTTGCTTCATCACTAAGCTTCATTTAGCGACTGAGTGAATCCCTCTCCTCTTTTTGAAAATGATCAAACTGTCCCAGACCAGCTATGAGTGACTCTTCCAATGCCTCGTCCGTTGACGTTCCCGTCGTCTGCTGCAGCAAATCGCCGTAAATGTCTCCTACCTTCTCACGGATGATCCTCTACGTCACTGTAACTCGCAAAACAATTTCACCATCTCTTCATGGACAAGTCGACAACATGAACATCTCGCTCTCCATGATTTTCTCTGGGCTACATAATGGCAGACAGAGCATTTGACTATTTTGAAATGCCACCGAGGTGGCCACATCAGTGTCAAACGCTCATCCCACTCCCGCTAAAGTCTGTGCACTCGTAAGTAAAGGTTCCACTGTGCATTATCACTGTCTTCTCTATTGTTGCTGAAACGAAAACATGGAAACTGGGAAGAGAACTCTGCAGTGCCCTCTAGTGGACATTTTGAAAACAACGGCGTTGTGAAGCACAAGCATGTAGGCGGTGACGTTTGACAACATTTGAAACGGACGAGTAAATAGCATTAATGAGCCTCAACTCCCATCACAGACAAATAATCACGTTTTGCATTATTTGTGCTCTAAACACTGATTTCACACTGGACTTGCTTCCGGTCATTCACACCTCCTCCGCGGCACTCACTTCCTCTACAACGCAATTTACTGCACCGCATGAGAGGAACGCGTCCGACTGAGCCGGTGCAGGAGGACACGCGTCGCTAAGGGAGGTGGGGAAGTGATGGAGAGTGGAAATTGTTAACAAATTGACAGTTTTAATGATGCTAAGATGGGGAGGGGGGCATTAATCAGCAGGAACCATAGGGCACAAACCATCCCTGAATGGTTTATGCCTCATCTACCTTCTCGCCTGCCAACGACGGCTTTCAATCCAAAATATTCTCACGTGATTGATCACTTTGTGCTGGCCGAGCCGCAAGTGGACCCGAGCTCGGATAGCAGCCATTCACTTGGACGACAAAAGACGCCCACCAATTGCCAGCAGCAATCGAAGAAGAATCACGTCTTGAATTACGTCCTGTTACAAATTATTCAAATCCCGCGTTCTGCTAAACAGCTAATGCAGCAAGTTAGCGGGCTTCCATGGGTTCAGTTGAGTGGTCGTGTGTGTGTATGTCCACCTCAAGGTTGAATTCAGCTGAACTAAGGCATGTAGCTGCAGTACACAGGAAGAAGCCCCACTGATGGGGGATTGTTGGGTATGGGATGTATCACAGAATTAAGCACATTAGCGAAATTTCAAAATGGCAAGCGGCCAGGCAGAATAACAACTTCCATGCCACGCGTGTGCATGTCGGCCGCCCAGCAGCCCAGATGACACGGAGCTTAACCAGCAGCCATGTATTCAGATCAAAAGTCCCACGACAGCTCCAGCGATTCTGTTAGCAAAGCGTGCCACGATTGGGCCCGGAGTACACCAGTCATTAGTTACAGACAAACATTAATTATTAATGGATGGCTGTACTGGATTGATATTCAAATTAAAAATGCCAACGTTTGTGGGCGGACAGTAATTTGGAAAAATTGTCTGCTTCCCCCCTTTTTTTGTGTGTGTAGCCTTGATGTAAAGTAAATAAATAAATATATTTTAAAAAGTCCCTGAAACTTGACTTCAAAAAAGGTGCGAGTTTGTCCTCATCTCAGGAAAACACTGCAAATCCTCAACAGGCTACCGAGTGGTGAGTAATTAAAAATGCCCCCCCCCCCCAGTGCCAGACTATTAAAAATAGAACTCACTTCTCACATCTGTACTTTTCTAGCCATGAATTTCTGCTGGTAAAAAAAAAAAAAAGCTGGATTTTGAAACTGGAGGACAAAATGATGAGATTTCATTTCTCATCAGGCCAGGTTCACCGATTTCTAACTATTTATATAACTATATTATCTAACTATATTCTAATTATTTCTTCTCTGTTTCGGTTTTTGATGTTTTCTTTCTACGAAAAGTTACATGAAGTACAGCTGCGGCAAATCGATTAATCTGTCGATTATTCTGATCATTAAATCGAGTTATTGGACTTCGAAAAAAAATTGGGCCATTCTGCAGTTTGCAGAGGATTCCTGTTGACTCATAGCTGCATGGAGGACGTGCTGGTGTGGAAAATAAAACACTATGGTTTTTCGACTTGAAGCGGCCCCATAATTGACAGTGGATCCAGTAGCAGGGCATCTTCCACGCTGCTTTCAACTACATTAGCAGCTTAAGCTGATTGTAGCTTAAATGCTAGCACCGCATAACAGAAGTGACCATGCTGCAAAACAGTAATACTGTATTTAACAAATACTAAAAGGAAGTTAATTTGCACCAAGTAATTTTACTGGTCGAATTGCCCGACGAATCGTCTCAGCCCAAAAACAAAAAGTACATTTTGACCTTTCAAAAGCAGGTACTTCCCCTGTGATGGAGACATAGATGGTTAATGATTAGCGCCTCTGACTGGCGGCAGCTGCACGTTCATGGACTCTGCCCTCACAGTGACCCTGTGTTTTGGCCCGGGCGTTTTGCATGTCAGGCAGACCAGCGCAAGGGGGGGGGGCAACGAACAGGAAGAGGAAAAGGCAGCTGGGGAAAAGCAAAAAAAGGAGACAGGGATGTCTGGTTTAAATCATTTACAGGAATCTTTCCGCATCCAGGTCAATCTTAACCTTTCTGGTTTTGAACGGAAAAGCCTCAAATGTAATGTCCGTGGCGCAGGGTGTTCGGCCCCCCCACGTTTGGAAACAACAGGGGTATAGAATTAGCAGGCGAGGAGCTGCGTCCAAGTTTGCGTCAAAACCAGCTGTGCTCTCCTCTGGGCCGACCCCAGCCTCCCTAAAATATTCAGTAACTTCACTCCGATCTGGGGAGCATCACCCAAATCCCTTAATGCACCGCGGATTCCCGCAGCTTACACTACACACACCTAATTTAAAGGAAGAACGGACTTTACACGCAGGAAAAGCTTTAACCCCCCCCCAGTAAAAACGGTTCAGGCGGTTTTGTGTAATAAAATGCAAGGTTTCACTTCAGTTGAAAAATGAAGAGATAAGAAGCCTAAAGTTGGGCATTTAGTTTCACTTTAGGTGCTCCAACTGGGAGCAGCTTAACGGGAAGTGGGGAGTGCCGATGCTTTCGCTAAGATTTGGCACTGTACCTCCAGCATAATAAAATAAACGGAGCCTTCAGCTGCTTAAAAAGAATTACTCTGGCAATTACTAGTGTTTATTTAAGAGGAGGTGTGTTATTCAATAATCAAAAAAAAGGTCAGACGGACCCTTGAACAAGCCTTTCTTTGCATTCTTTTGCAGATACCACACGGATCTCATTGGAGAAATTAATATTTGCAGCAGTGATATTGATTAGAGCGCAGGATTTTGTGCATATCGGGGGGTTTTACTTAGCAGGGTGCTGACGCCCCTAGCGAAACATCTCAGCTCCCGGAGGACACTTCCATTGCCGTTCCCCCAACGGGGGGGGGGTTATGGTTTGCAGAAGTCACGCGAAGCTAGGGTAATTTTGCGAGCCTGGAGTCAGAGTCCTTTTCATTCACATTCAAAGTAGCAGATAGGATTTAATTCTTAACAGCATCGGGACAGGCGGGAGGATTATTTCTTTTTATACAAGACGTACTTTACCCCACATCCTTCTCAAATCTGAATGATGAAACCGCTCCGCCAAAATTTGTGTGTTCTTCCTCCCCTTCCTTCCAGAGGGAACGGCATCCATCATCCACCCGAGGGAGCCGGGCGAGAACAGGACGGCAGCCGAACGTCCCTCACGTGCCGGCGGCACACAGCGCAAATGCATGCAAAAACTGGTTGTTTTTTTTCGCGCACACCTTGCCTACAGCATGCCAACTTAACATAGTGGGAGACACTTAAATTGGTGCACAGAAGACCTGCTGCTGGAGAAAGTTGTTGAGCCAGTCCAATTTAGTATTGATTGACAGTATGGATTTGCTCTGTGCTACAGCGTTTTAAAACAGGGCTGATCCTGTACTGGAACGGTGTGTGTCTGATTACTTTTAAAAAAGGGATGAACAAACATATTTACAGCGAGGGGAATACCCTCTTACACACTCATGTTATACAAATGAACTTAAAAGGTTAAAATAAATGCACAGCGCCCACCTGCAAACGAAAACTGTGATTTTCTTCATGACATTCCTTTCGTGTTTACAAAATGTTTGCACCGTCAAGTGTTTTGCCACAGGCAGACGAAAACACACACTCACACACAGGCCTGAGCAGAGGAAGATTAACAAGGAGATAGTCATATACACAGCGCCACCCCCCCAATAAAAAAATTTAAAAAAAAAACATTTTTTTTTAAAAACATTACAAAGCTGGTTTTAGGAGCTCAGTGTTGTCTCACTGAAGGTTGTTTTTTTGCAAAAACTTTTCACTTAAAACAATCCATCTGCTACCCGACGGCACTCCCAGAGACGTTAAGTGGAAACACTGCTCCGTCGCACGCTGTCGCTGATGTCGAATCAACCTCACGAGAGCGTCGATAAAACATTTGCTTTGTCCCTCCCAACCCCAGAATAATAAAGCAGTGCAACAGGAGGAAGTTATTACAGATACTAAATGTCCATAAAACTCAAATTGGAGAAAATGTTTTCGTGCGAGCGGCTCGGGTGAGTGGAATCGGTCACAAAGCACAAACACGAGCCTGCCAACCGGCTTTTGAAATGACCCGCTGTCCTTTACCCGAGTCCAGGTGCGGCAGCCCGCTGCACCACAATGCTCTTAATGGAAATTCAAAACAAACATTCTCCTGACTCAGCATCAGACACACTGGCTGCAGCGCTCCCCTGCTGCCTCGTCTCTGGGTGTGTGAGTGTGTGTGTCGGTGGGGGGGGGGGGGCGTTATCTCATTGGGACCGTTTCTGGAATAAACACTGGCCACGTCAGGACCGGTAGTCCTCACAGGGATGGTTTGGCGGACCTGGGATGGGTGTTTATGTCCCGGCGTAAATTGGTTGCAGTTGTGCTGCAAATGCGGCTGCAAGTCGATGCTTTTGCTCTGCGTTATTGTATTAAAAAAAAAAAAAAAATGATTTTCCTCAAATGTTTGATCTTCAAAGCGACTTAGAGCCCAAGTAGCGAGAACAAACCGTGCCCGGCGTTCCTCGAGCTCCGGCACAAGTGAGAATTTGACTGCAGCCAGAAAGGGAAAAAAATGCTTTAGAACCATGAAAGTGCCGCCACTGACACACACGGACCTCCATGGTGACGAGGCTATTTGATATTCAATATGCTGACAGTCCTCAAAAGGAGGAACATACACAGGGGCTGATGCTCACCTTGACTTTCACCGACAAGCTCTGTGCCGTGTCCACGGTGCTCTCACAAAGTAGCGATAACCACGGCAACAGCGGTGAGTGCAAATGTTGAGATGTGAAAGACTGGTCATTGTTCATTGATCAGCACTCACATGCCCGTACGACTGACCTCACAATGACGGGGGGAGGGCGGGGAGGGGAGGGGCGGGACAATTACAGGGAGCACGGGTCATCCGGTGTTAAGGGGTCACCGAATCACTTGTTGGAAAGACTTTGCAGAGGTCAGTTGAGTTTCTGACACCAGCGCGTCAAGCCGCTTTCAACGGCGCATGAAAGCTAGTTACCATTTAAATCTCTCGATTAACCAACATTGTATCCAAATTGACCTTTTGGAACTTCTTAGAGGCTTAATCTCGCTTATTTCAGTGAGCTCTATTCAGTCTTTGGCCTCCAGCCTCCTCAAACTAACCTTCTCGGCTTTCCAAAGTCTCATTTATGCTCAACGTTAAATACAGATACAAAGCCCTCTGTCCGTCCTCCACGTTTATCTCCTGCATAATCCTGTAAGTTTTTCGGGGAGGTCGCGGCGACACAGCCGAACACTGCAAACTGAGCAGTACCACCAGAAGTCATGAAGGGGCCGTGCTGTGCAATTTACTCAAGCGCAACCAGCAACTACAGCAGAGAAGACGACGACAATATGGCGTCGCTATAACCAGGGAGAAGAATTCTACGCCCATATACTACCATGTAATCAGTGGCAGAAGGTACATTATCACCAGCTCCTCCACCATGTTTGTTATCTGAAACAAACTGAGAAGTGAAATCTGAACTCTGCACTGCCCTCTCTCTGGTGGATGCATTGCTTGGACAATGTTTGAAACGGACGTATGGTGGAACCTTGAGTTACAAGTCCATCAACGTATGAGTTTTCAGAAAAACGAGCCTTTGCTCAGTTGATTTTTTTGCTTTGTGATTCGAGCCGGGTCTGAGCTAGGACCGAGCGGGGCGAGCGCCCACCACCAGGCAGCCCGGCAACAAACATGGAAAACATGAGCGAGGTGTGCGAGTTATTGTCGGTGAGATACGGTGACGGAGAGCATCAAACGTGACAAGGCAGGAGACATTTACGGGGATTTACTGCAGCAGGCAGCGGGAACATCAACTACATTAAGTTTAGTGATAAAATTTTACATCGTGTGCTAGTTAAATTTAGCAACGCATTGTAGCATTAAGTGTATAGCCAGTAAGTGAGCACCAACTGAAAAACTACCCCCACACTCTGCAGCCGTCGGCATCTTCGTCCAGTCTTAAAGGTAAATACACTTCATAAAACTGGTTTCATTCTTTACATTCTCTTTTATTATGTAATTTTACTTGTTATTGACGAAATTCACCCTTCTCATTTAAAACACGTGACATAAACGGTGGGGTTGGGATGGATTAATAGCATTTCAGATCTTTTCAATGGAGAAATTGAATTCGATGTACGAGCAAACTGAGTTCCAAATTCGGTCAAGGAACCAAAGTCGAGGCTGCGCTGTACCTGTTTACATAACGTGAGCGTAGATGAGCGCTAAAAGTGAAGTGGCTTCCAATAAAAGAGGAAAAGAGTCTTGCATGTGATGCAGAACCTCACATCCATCGTCCGGACAGTGTGGTTTTCAATGCAGACAGCAGAGCGGCGAAGCCATGGTCCAGTACTTGTGACATTCCTGTGAAGTCAACTGAGCCGCACTCATCCACTCACATGTCAAAAGGTCCACTTCTTTTGTCGGTGAAAATAATCACAACAAACTGAATATAACGCAACGATATCGGCTCCGCCGCCACATCAGCCGGCGATATTCTCCACCTCACCATCTGCTGCGGTCCGCCCACACACAATCTCACTCACACACCACTTGATCTGGACACTAGCCTGCCAATGCCCAGGAGGGCAAACAGATGGTGCGGTTACAGCCAAAGCATCAGCCTTTGAATAACTGGGGAAACTTCCAAAACTCAGGCCCAGCTCTGAACGGGTCGAGTACTTGAGTTTTCTTTCACCAAGAGGGCTTTTGAAATCCGCACACTGCGCTACTGGCGAATGGAAGTCGTCGCCAGGAGATGGTTGAAGCCTGTCATGGCGATTGGTCGTGTACACAATCGGTATTTCTGATTGTTGTCCTTGCCCATTATTGTGTATCCAAAGGAATGTCCAAAAAACACTTAAACCATTAGTTTGTGTCCACACATGCATACTCAAAAGTGCTGGTGAAAGGCGGATTGAAAGTCAATAAAAGCTTTTATTGTTATTCAGCCAGAGTGAACTCAGGCAAAGCGTTACATCCACCTTCTTCTCAAGCAGAGGGGGAGGAAAAAAAAAAAACAGAAAGGCACACGGCGACGGGAAGAAGGTGATTAAAACGTGTTTGAAGGGCCGAGGAGAAAATTGAGACTGGAGGAGGGGGTTGTGCAGGCGCCTTGGCCCTCTTGTTGAAAATGTAAACATGTCAGAATAAAGCGGCACACACCAGACTCTCGCCATTATCGCCCAAGAAATGCGTCCAAAGCACGGAGTCGGGAACGGCAAAGTGTGAGAGGCTGCAAGCCATTTAACAGGAAGTTGGAACTGCCAGGCAAAGGTGCCTCGATAGTGACATCTCCCAACGACCGACAACCACGTTTAATTTCATTCTCCTGCAGGAGTGCAATCAATACGTACCACAACACGGGGATTGATCAAAATGGCAGGATCGCGCCCGTCTGATGTAACCAGATTTGTCTTTTTTTTTTTTCTTATCTTTCAGGTTGTTAATCCATTTCACTCTAACTGTTTTAGATATCGTACTTTTACATAGCATGCAGAAAAAAAGCAGACATTTTTATTATTAAACTTGAATGAACAATCTGAGACGCAATAGAGCGTTCAAATAATAAAGTAATTAAGTAATGTACCAACTTTGTAAAGATAAACTTCACCTCAGGTGTCACGGGGGGGGGGGGGGGGGGGGGGGAGAGTTTTTTTTCTTCTTTTGTGGGGTTAAAACAG
>CAAKHD010002180.1:53952-65236 GCA_901007705.1 Fistularia tabacaria
GGGGGAGGGTTCGTTGCTGTTAGGGCCGGGGGCGGGGGGGGGGGGGGGGGGGGGTAGTAAATGTGAGGTGGAAGCTGATGTCTGTCCACCAAAACCCAGCTCTAGCTGATAATGTGCAAAGAGGACAACAAAAAGAAAGACAGAAGACCTGCCTATTCTCCTCCCCAGGGTGTGGATACATAAAACACATCTGGCACTCTCCACACAAATCAAGTGGTGTAGTCTCTGTGTTTGGTTCTCAAAGGACTGCGGTTGTGCAGCAACAACGCGGCTGCAATTATCACAACGTGCTTCCTCATTTTTTCTTTTTTAAAAAACACAGATCCCCCCCAAAAATGACTTTTACGTCACCACGTGTGATCTTAGGTTTTTCAGCATTCTGCTGTCTCCATTTATTTCCACGTAGTCAGTGAGGCACTCAGGCAGCACGATATCTCTTTTTTCTGACAGCCTGTGGCTGCTGATGGACAAACGGTGACCCCTGCTGCCAAATCCTCTCCGGGAGCGCAATACAGGGAGAACCACAAACGGCGACATGCTGGAGTGAGACATGTACAAATATACGCTGTGGGGAAGACTCCTCAGTTAGCATGATTGACAGGGAAAGGTGATTTAGAGAACCCACTTGAGGCAGTGCAAGGGGCCTGGTGGGGACATACGGGCCACGCTGGGCCCGTTGACGGTGCTGAGCTGGACCTCAGACACATAGAGGGTGATGGAGGACGACTGCAGGCGAGTTTTCACGACTTCCAGTGGACAAGTCAGTATGGCTCCTACCGTCCCCCCACATCTGGTAGAAAGACACGGGGAATGAAAAAAGTTGAGGTGAGAGCGCAGGCAATGTTAGGTATGTGCATATACGCTGAAACTGGGTTGTCAGTCCTTTCCCAGCAATAGACAGGACAGTCATAGGAGTGAAAAGCATGCATTATCTTGTAAAAATAAATTAGCTAATGATGCGGTAGGTGGAATTTTAAAGATCCGTGGCATGTAGACGAGAAATAACTAAGAGCAGGGACAGAGAGCGATTCAGGGATAGCTTTGTGTTTCGTAGGAAATAGCTTCGAGCTTCTATTCGGTGCCGAGCGACATCTCAATTCCACAAATGTCCATATTCTAGGAATACATGCATTGCTTTAGGAAAGAGCCATAACTATTATTAAAGACATTTTGCGCTTGACAAACGCTGTATCAGAATCGAAATGCTTGAAATGAAGTTTAGACACCTTCCCCTCTGCTGTTCAAAATTGCCCCCCTGCAGCTTGAAACCACCTAATTGAAGTACCTCCTCACTCGCTTACCCAAACGGGTTCTTTTTTTTTCCTTCTAACCAAGAAGCAATGATCGACATGAGCTACAGGACATGTTGTTTCAGACATCAATGCTTTGCCCAACATGAAATGCAAACAAACGATAACTTTGCGTCATACAGCGTGAAGGTAATATGACAGCAACATATCACAATCCAGAATACTGGCACCTTTCCCGACTCCTCCGGCTGCAAGAACCCGCGGATTGAGAAAATAAGAACTTCAAAACGTACAGTTTTAATGGACCCTGATCCACGTCTCTCCGCACAGCAACGGCGTGCACAACAAACCGCCGCCGCCCCCCTCCACTTCATTCAAACGCCGGGATGTCATTGCAAAGCGGTGACATTGAGCTCGGCGGTCTTGGACGCCTTTCTGTGCGGTCACAAAGCGGTTAGCTTGACACCCGGAGACGCCGATTGCTAATCGCTCCCATCGGCCGCATTTAAAAACAACATCGCTCCATTGTTTTGTAGCTTTCGCAGCACTAGCCGCGTCCCCCCAATGCTAGCAACCCCGCGCACGTACGGTTACAGGGTAAACGCAGGAAAACATACTCACCCTCCAGCAAACAGATGAACTAAGGTATCTCTCTGACTCATTCTGTATCATATTCGTGAACCGTCCACGGGGGCACCACGCGTGGAAAACTTAGGGGGGCGGTAACGACGCCACTTAGCAAAAACGCAGGTCGTATCGGCGCAGACTGTTGTGGTGGAGGTCAGTTGCGTGGAACCGAGCTCGAGGGTATGTAACAGCTAAGGGAGCTAGCTTGCGTTAGCAGCGGCGGCTTGGCGGTTTCCGGTGACCGTCGTCGTCGGCGTTACGCCGGCAGTTTCCCCGCTCCCAGTGGAACACGACACCGCGGCATCTTTGTGCGTGGCTCTTGGACGCCTGGAGGTAATTCCGGTACCGTAGTAGCGACTCGGCCTCACTGCGAGCCTAGCGGGTCAGATCCCACTGTTTATGCTCGGAAGGGCAGTCTCCGCGCGGTCGCGCTGATTGGCTGGCGTCCGCCCCCGTCACTACTGGGTCACATGATCACGCTTTTATTTTGAAGGGGCGGAAGCTAAAGCCAAAGTGAGCGAACGCCAACGCGAGTGGAAGTGGACAAGCTTCAATGTTATCTAATTTGATTTATCACATTAAAAAAAATGATATTTTTTTTTGTTTTTTACAAATGTGCGCTCTATATTTATTTTCTGTCCTTTAATGAAACCGATTGTAACATAACTTATTCAAATTGTATCCACTTCCGGTCCGTCGGGTGGGCGTGGTCATGTGTTTTTGGAATGATATGGGAAGAATAAGAATAACCCCATAAACCACTAATACCATTTTCCTCTCCTCGGCTGCAACAGTTTAATTTTTATTTATCAAAAATCCCAAGCCAAAGGAGGAGAAATGACAAATTTAAGGGCTGAAATAAATGTCTCCCTGGAATGTTGTGTTATTTTTATCATGGGAAATATGTGTGCATGTTAAGAGTGTGTAAGAAGACAAGCGCGTAGTTGAACCGAGACTTGAGACTGCGTGTACATGGAAAACGAGGTTTTCCAATTTGGTTGACAGAATAAAATCCCTGCGCTACTTAATTTCATAATTACAGGGGGGCGATAAACCAGGCCGGATCATGTGCCGCAGCCTCTCATCGCATTACTGGCGGATTCCGTGAGAGGGAAAACGGAACAGTTGCTTTACATTCACCCTTCCTCTTTCAAAAACTATGCAACATTTGCGCCAATGACATATGTGCTGGCACCTGGAAAAAAAATGAGGTAAATTGTTATTTTACAACGATTGAATACTCTTTCTGCAGAGATGCTTTCTTTTAAGAAGATATTGTTGCATTTCCTGATTCGAAAACCAAAGGCCCGTGCCAGTCAGACAAGAAACAGTACTCACATTAGTATATTTCTGAATCAGCAAGGGTTAAATACGGCTTTATTCCTGTTTTCTAAGTGATAGAATTTTATTAAGATAAGGTCGATAGTTTCATTGCATATTATGCATCTGATGTCCTGTTCAGAGAGTTTGGAGCTATTGCTTTGATAGCAATTGCTAATTTTCAACTCTTGTCCCTATAGTTTCCACTACTGTGTTACTTTTCTTTCTCAATTATAATGCAAAAATAACACTGCTGCCACTATAAGCAATTTCCCAATGAGTTTGAGACCCAAATCAGCGGTTCGTTATTTTCTGCATCATCAACAGTATCCACTCATACGCTTTTGCATGTCTTATATAGTTACATTTTTAAAAGCTCGTAGAGTGCCAGTCTATGATGATGTATTGTCATTATGGTGTGAGCATTTTTTTTTTAGGTAAGAACGTAGTCATGGGGTGAAACCCTCATTCCGCTCTTGGTCTTGACGGGAGGGCGCCCTGCTGGTCAGCATTACAAAATGCTGGGGGTTCACCAATGTTTCAGGACATTAAATATCTAAACCAAATCAATAAGTCATTCAATCACTATCTATACTGCCTGTCCTGCACGGGGGGGGGGAGTGGGCGGCTGGATCCTAACCCCAGCTGTCATTGGGCGAGAGGCTGGGTTCACCATTGACCGGTCGTCAGTCCATCACAGGGCCACATGTAGAGAGACCCATTTGCTTTCTTATTCACATGTCCAATGAACCTCGTTCATATAATTGGACAATTGGAGCAAACCGGAGGACACCCATGCAGATAAGGGGGGAACATGGAGACTCCACACAGAAACGCCAAACTTCTTGCTATGAGGCAGAAGAGCTAACTTCAGTGCCGCTGTGCCTCCCTCGGTACCAAATGAGGTACCAGCAAAATATGTGAAAATATATAAGTATAGATCATAACCCTTGTCATGCGATTTGATAATTAAAGTTTAAACACCGGGCTTTTACTGCGATACATTTCAAATATGTCCGGATGGTCTGTGTCGCTTGCCCTTTATTTCCTCGCCTAATCTGCTTTGAACCGTCCATAAAGTATAGAAAAACTCCCATTATATATTTTTTAATTCTGAAGATCCGGCCCGGGCCCACGAGCGACCAGCCAGTCCACCGTGCAAGCCCCTCTCAGATTAAACTAATATGCCGTAAAGTGATTAAAGCGCAATTCCTTCCATACGGGTCTTTATTAAACCTTTACGTAACCGGGGCCGATCCTCTTAATGGGAGGATCTTTGAAATGTCTCCTTGTGTCTCCTCAAGGGGTGAGCTAACCGGCTGCAGAGTCACTCCAAAACGGAAGCCGATTCACCAGGAATAAATCTGGAATCTACTCCAAGTGCCGGACATTTGTGACTCAGGATAAAAAAACAGACAGTCCATAGTAGTGAAATGGCTTCAACCAAACGCGAGTAAACTTTCAGTGCTCGGCGAATCAGGCCTTTGGGTGCTGTTTGCCAGGAAAGTGTATTTTTAGTGTGCTTGTTTTGGATAGTTGACTGCCGGCCAAGATGTTGGTGTCTTCCGGACAGGTCTGGCCGAAAATAGTCAAACGAAATGTTTGCCTGAACTTTGAGAGCAAATACTCGTTTGGGGTTTGCTTGTCGGCCTCTAAAGCACAAACAGGATGATGTCTGAACGCCAGCGGCCCGTGCTCCTTTTATAAACAGAGGGCGCCTTAAAAATGTTGATAATTTGCAATTCAAAAAATTTTGAGGTGCGAGTTGAAACATGTCTCTAACCACTGAGCTGTGCGGCTTTGTTGCTGCTTATTCATATAAACATCACATTAGCCTAAGGGGTCATCTATGCCCGACAACAAATCCGCATTTGGACGCCTTCTGCCTTCCTCGGTGTTCGTTTCCTGCGACGCGTAGCCATACGCAGAAAACTGAGCAGTACCACGTGAACTAGTTGTAATGCTTAGGTCTGGCCACCGGAAGGAACAGAGAAGAAAATTATGGTGTCAGTATAACCAGGGAGATGAATCATCCGTCTTCATGCCGCCATGTTTGTTATCATTTGGAACAGAACTCGGAATTGAACCCAAACTCTGCGCTGCCCTCTGGTGGATGCATTGCTTTGCATGTGAAGTATGTGGGCGATGTCGTTTGACGACATCTGAAATGGATGCACGTGTTTGTGTACGCAGCCTGAGCAGAGGTGACCCCTTAAATTATGTTGTCTACGGAGTCTGTCAGTCATCCGGTTCTTGGTTAATTCTTGTCGAAATCTTTTCGTGGCAACTGGACTTGAATTTCTGCCCACGCAGACGTTTCACCTCTCATTCGAGAGGCCTCTTCACTTCTGACCTGAAAAAGTTCTGAGCTGAAGAAGCCTCTGAGATGAGAGTTGAAACAACTTCGAGGGAATAATTCACGTCCAGTTGCCATGAGAAGATTTCAACAAAAGTTAAAGATCAACTCAACCCAACGTTAGTTTAAAAGTCCTTCTTTCCCATGCCTTATCCAATCTTTGCAGCGGGATCGACAGGACCCGTTTGTCTAATATGATCACATAAGATAGAATAAATTAAAAAGAAATCAGGAGGTCACCGAGTGTGTGATAAACACAGTGTGTGTCCTGCCCCTGTGTATGCTGGAGAGGAAGTGAATGCCGTTCCATATTAGGGTGCTCCCTTATAAAGAACATTGATTTGGGGGAATCCCTCGGTGCGAGAGGTGAGTTGTTTTTAATCTGCTGTGACATTTTACGGGAAGCCGGGCTGTTTTTCGGATACTCTGTGATTGCCGTATTTTTTCTCAAGGCTGGTGAGACAGTGACACATTTTCTACATCATTACTCTCTGGAGAGGTTTTTTCTGGAACATGTGGTCGGTCAACATCGCATCAATGATCAACTGTTATTCGACCATCTGGTCATATTATTTCAACGAAAAGCTCCATAACCGTATGTTTCTCTGTTAACCGGCTGGATATATATTAAGTTTCCATTTTTTTTTTTTTTTTTACTGTGACACGGAGGCACCTGCGATAAAGTGGCACGGTTGCTGCAAAGGGGGTAGTCGTGTTTGTGTTTGCAGAGGCCGGTGTCAAGCGCCCCCGGTTAAACGTTAACTGCTGAAGTGCATGGGGTTCAGGTGACACACATACGCGGTAACTGGGCTGGAAGTCGGCCTCCGGAAAAACCTTCGTTGTCGTGACACGCCAGGGCCCCTGAACACACCGGACTGCGACCTTCTTCTACTTATGTGGCTGAAAACGGTTCAGGCTGATCTATCACGGGGTCAAAGAGGTCAAGGGTCCGCTCCGGGGTGTCAATATTTCTTCAGTGAGGAGAATCTGGGATCGGATCTAGTCATATCAGCATGTACTCAGCCCAGGTCTTCAGTCATTCATTGTCAATACCGCTTCTCCTGCATTCAGGGTCGATGGAGGGGTTGAGCCTATCAGAACCGTCTATGGACCTGGACCGGTCGTCGATCAATCACAAGCATGGAGACGTACGACCATTCACCCTTTTATTCCCGCTTCTGGACAATTTAGGGTCTCCGATGAACCTCCAGTATGTTTTGGACTGTGAGCGTAAACCAGGAGGAAACCCACACCTGAACATAGAACATGGCCGCCTGTCGGATTCCAACCAGGGACCGCCGTGCCACTGAGTCAAAGAACTTATCCGTCGGTATATTTTCATACATCTGAAAGAATCCCCGGCCAATGAGGAGACGGCTCGGCCTTCATCCGCGGCCATTGCAGCACAGGAACACCGAGAAGAACCAGATAACCGAGCCGAGCTGCCCTCGGTTCAACTCCCCCCTGCTGGAAAGGCTACAGTCACAATTCTATCGGTTATCTGCCCTTTTTTTTCCTGCCCGCAAAATGCTCAATATCTGATAGGGCATCTTTATCTTCTTCCATTCCTAAACCTGTATCCACCCTTTGTTTTATGGGGCTGACGTGAGGCTGTGGATCAATTTTTGGGGAGAGAGCGGTCACCTGTAAATAGACCAGACTAATCTTCAGACCAGACTAATCCTTCATTTTCCTTGTTTTTTTTTTAAATCGCTAAAGTTTCTCCGAAATGAACGAGAGGTGCAGCGAGACCTCAAATGCACCGTGGACGTTTCGGTAAAACTCACTTGCCGCCACCATCGCGCCCATCTGTGCAGCCCGCCGCACCGACGGCGCTCCCCCTTCCCACGGGGCACCCTCGGCCGACGAGTGGATGGAGGTTCACACCCACGCGCAGGAACACACTCTTCCCAATCACCCGCAGCATCTTGGTCAGCCCTGTCCCATGACTTGGATTGGAGTGGAAAAAGGGACAAGTTAAGTGGTTGCACGTTCAGCAGCCCGGCTCATATGACTGCCATGCTCTCAGATATTATACAGGAGAGGAGGAAGCGGGGACAATGAATGACTGTGGGCCCCGGGAGGTTTCTGTGCGAAAGCCTAATTCAATCATCCGCAACTACACATTCAGCCGCGATTGTCCGAGGGCCCCTTCGGAGCCGGAGCCGCGGTGGGACCTGGTAGGGGCCGAGCCCCTCTCCTGCCAGGGGGGTTTCTTTTCGGCTTCTTCTGAACCCCGAGGAGCCTTGGACCGGTCCTGATCCTGGCTGGAGTCACAGTTTGAGTTGAGATAAGCTCAGGTCTCGCAAATATTCATTGATTCATTGATTCATTCATTGATTGATTGATTCATTCATTCATTCATTCATTCATTCATTCATTCATTCACTCATAACATAGATGACCTCTACAAGAAAGGTCAGAGCAGGATGTTCTTCCTGAGGGGACTGTGGTAGTTCGGTCGTTCTTCTTCGGTGGGCGAAGGCTTAACAAGCTGGGGAGGAAAGCCCGCTCCGTGGTGGGAATACACTTGGAAGGTCTGGAAACAGTGGCTGAGGGGAGGGTGAAGGACAAACTTGGGATTTTCCGGACAATCCTTCTCACCCTCCTCACGTCGAGCCATGGCTGATGGGCAGCTCATTCAGCCAGCGGACCATCCCACCCTCGGTGCAGAACCCAACGCCTCAGACACTCCTTTGTGATCACGGCCATCAGACAGCACAACAGCATCTGGAAAGCACACAACCGTGAGCGGCCGGAGTTGCATCCGCACCACTGGTCATACCTGCAACGTCCCTTTACTCCTGTACTCGTGTTGCAGTTTATCTATTTTTATCTATCTATTGTTAATGTCTATGTCCTTTTTAATGTAATGATTTATATATTGTCGTTGTTTTAATGTCTTTTTTTACCTGTCGTCTGCCCTGTGCTGCCGCCACACACGAATATCTCCTATGGGGATGAATAAAGTAATATCTTATCTAATCTTATCTTCTTTATTCATTACACATACCGCTCGTCCTGCAACAAGGGTCATATCAGTGCTGGAGCCTCTCCCGGCTGTCATTTGGCGACATATACAGACTTACAGCCATTCGCTCTGTCGTCCACACATCACATAGAGACATAAACCATTTACCCTCTCATTCAAAGGTCACATCGAGACGTACAACCATTCACATGTCATATTGAGACACAATTTAGGGTCTTCGTTGGATCGGCTGCCCGCTGGATTGTGTGAGGAAACCGTAGAACCAGCAGACATGGTGGAGAGCATGGAGACTCCACACAGAAAGGCCCCCTGTCTGAAGCACTAACTCGTGCGCCACCGTGCCGCCACGGTCTCAGTTAACAATTGCTAATCAATCCCAATTAATGGCATTCTGGGCCAGACAGCCATCGACATCTACAGGAAATTGAGAATCTCCATGGGCCTGTGGTCTATGCAACGGAGGCCCCCTCCTCATTTTATGTTTGCCCTTTGCTTGCACGTGAGAGTCACGTTGTTCAATGCATTAATATCTTCCTTGCAACGACGTCGCCTTGAGAAGCTCAAGGTTGCAGGAGGTTAAAACTGAAGAGGAGCTGCAAAAAAAAATGCAAAAGTCCCAGCGAGCCGGTACACCTGGACTAGCTTTGAGCCGCGCGGGTCGCGTGTACAGTTTCTATGTCATCGCCAGAAAAACGGAGATATGACCTCCTTTGTTTCATGACCGAATCTACGAGAACTGTTCAAAGGTCTCCCCTCGCAAAATCGCAAACGTGATGGCGGCGATAAGGAAAACAAACACTGGCCCGTGCATCGGAGGGGACCACTCCCGCGTGACGCTATCTCAGCTTGCAGAACGACCCCGAGGCACCGGAGATACCGGAGTTAATGTAAACCTGAACCTCTATGCAAGAATATCGCAGTGAGAGCGGCTCAGCCGTGTTTGAGCGCGTTATCCATCCAGTTTAACGGACTGATTTACTTATTCTTTTCCTCTCTTCTGTCTTTATCTTTCAGGATCCCCACAAACTTATGCAGGTGTAGTACAGCAACATCAGCTTAATAAAAGAGAAAAAAAAATGAATATACAGAAGACATATTGAGCAATTTATCCCCTGACGTGTGTCCTCAACAGCAGACGGCCTCCATGACGAACGAGTTTTTGCTTCCGCGTGTTGTTTTCTTGTTTGCTAAGTTGTGAGTTCTCATTCTTCCTCTAACTACCTCGTCACCGGCTGACGCTGACTTGGGAGAAAACTCATCTGGCGGCGGCCTTGGGCTGACAGCGACGTCCCGCCGCAGGCCGAGTGACACTGATTAATGGCGGTCAGACGCTGCCACCAGCCATCTGGACCGGGCTCCTGGCCTGAGCGCTGCATCGGGCTTTCCTTATCTGTTAAATTTCAATCCGGCAGGAGGTTTTTGGAAGATAAATCGAAACCGAAACTTGGCTATCTTTTTTAAACTGCAGACACGGAAAATGAGCCCAGACGCTTTCGGGCAAAAATATTTAGAAGTGCTTGCCCTAGCTTGCGCCTCTGTCTCACAGCAAGAAGGACTCTGGTTAGATTCCCACAGGGGGCCCTTTCTGTGCGGAGTCTCCATGTTCTCTTTGTGTCTGCATGGGGGTTCCTTGGTTTCCTCCCACAGTCCTAAAACATGCAGGTTCATTGGAGTCCCCAAATTGCCCAGCCGTGCGAATGAGAAGGTGAATGGTTGTATGTGTCTTGATGACGTGTGAATGAAAGAGGGAACAACTGTATGTCTGTATGATCTCTGAGAAAATGCAAGGTTGTACGACTCCACATGTGGCCCTGTAACCGACTTCAACCAGTCCCGCCTCTAGCCCAATGACAGGTCGGATAGCAACTCCCCTCCACGACCCTGAGTGCAGGATAAGCTATATAGATAATGAGTGAATAAATATATTTCCCAGAGTTAGACTTTGTATTCTTGACATTACTAATACGTGGGAAGACATTTAATCCACACATATATTGATCAGCATTGTCATTTTTGTGAAAATAAAAAAAAAGAGCAACTTAGAACAATTTCTCCTTTATTTCTCCTTTCCATGAATATAAAACATGGCTTTGATTTTTTTGTTTTGCACTCCAACAAGAAAACAAGTCCATAGCCAACTGGGCTAAGACGATAAGAAGTGACATCAAGCAGGAAACGTGGATTCCTTCCCGTTAAAATATATTTGTTGATCAGCAGTTTGCCAGAGGGGAAACATTAATCATGATTATTTTTGAGGGGGCAATCCCGTGACTGTCCTCTGCTGTTTTTAAATTTTAAAATGAAGTTATGGGAAAGGGTGCTGGAAACTAGACTGAGAGCAGAAGTTGGCATTTGTGAGCAGCAGTATGGTTCTGCTGGTAGTGAAGTACAGAGAAGGTCAGAAGGAGCTGCATTGTGCCTTTGTAGACCTTGAAAAAGCATACGACAGGGTGCTGAACAATGAACTGTTATTGTAGGATGAAGTCTGGAGTGGCAGAGAAGTATGGTAGACTGGTGCAAGACATGTATGCCAGATACCAGACTATGGTGAGGTGTGCTGTAGGTGTGACAGAGAAGTTCAAGGTGGAGGTGGGACTTCATCAGGGATCGGCTCTGACCCCCTTCTTGTTTGCAGTGGTGATGGACAGGCTGACAGATGAGGTTAGACAGGAATCTCCACGGACCATGATGTTTGCAGATGACATTGTGATCTGCAGTGAGAGCAGGGAACAGGTTGAG
>CAAKHD010002182.1:1132-13632 GCA_901007705.1 Fistularia tabacaria
TTTTTTTCCTTTATTTTCCCCCCGCCGGGTAAATTTTGATTTCCATTTCATGGGGTCTTCAAGCCAAAAAAAAAAAAAAAAAAAACAGATAAAAAAAATATGAATAGGAAAAGAATAAATAGTGTGTGTGTCCATAGATCTGCAGGGGCCTCCTGTCCAAAACTGAAAACTGAGGATAAATAGAGAAGCACAAAAACGTCTTGAGTAAATGAATGAATACATTTTTTGTTGTTTTTTTTTTGTTTGGTTTGCTTTTATTTTTTTCCTTTGCAAACGAATGGATCTCTTGTTCCGATCTGGAGCGGAAAAACGATGAGAAAGAATTTCAGTGCATCTTTTTTTTTCTTTTTTTTGCAAATGTGAGCAAAACCATGTTTTTTATATTCAAAAAAAGAAAAAGTAAAAAAAAAAAAAAGAAACGCGTTTCTAATAATTTTTGTTTAATGGTTATAAACTCCCTGCTGTATATTGTGTCTGCTAAAATGTGGTTGATTGTGAAAATTTGCTGTTATAAATTCTGGATCCCCCCGTATTCCTTCAAATTTGTATATTAGCCTCCTTATCTGTTGACTTTTTTATTTTGCATTTGTCATTGCTTAATCTCTACGGACATTTTTAAAACAAATGTATTTTGTTGTTTTTTTTTTTGGCACAAAGCATGTATATAATGTGTGAGAACTAAACTTGTTAAAACACATTAGCATGTTTTATTTGGGGGAGGGGGCGGATTTGTTCTCACCTTTTTTAACTTGAACTAAATGATTCAGTTGAGCGCCGCGGTACAAAGGTCTTTGTGAGTTGACTGCGCTCGTACACACCGCAAACCTGAAAAGATTCGCACAACATGTTAAACAGAGGAAAAACACAAAATTCATTTTGACAGAACCGCATTTCGCAGAACCCGTGCACGTGTCTCCACCAAATTCATGCAATGTGATGGAAAAGGGATTGAGGAGACCTGGTTTTGCTTCGGATGGAGGCGATGGGAGCTCATGATTCGCCACTCAGCGGCTTCTTCTAACGGTTTTGGGACGGCGCTGGAACTTTCACAAATCTGGCGACGTTTCTGTGCAACTCAGATTAAGCGAATCTGAAAAGGAAGCCTCGGAAGTCCCGAGCAACAAACCTGCTTCAAAAACGCATGTCACTGAAATTTGCGGCCGGATTGATCCTTTCACATCCGATGATTTTATATTCTCTCTTTAGATTTTGTCGGTCGGGTGCCGTTTTAACTGGCCTCGCATCCTTGTGAGTCTTTTCTTGATCATATTTAAGGGTGGCACCGTGGTTTGAGCTTCTGCCTCAATGCGTAAAGGTCTCCCCGTATGTGAATGGGTCTCCTCCGGTTCCCCGGTTTCCTCTCAAAGTCCAAAAACACGCTAGCAGCTTCATTGGAGACTCCAAATAGCTCACTTGTGTGAATGAGAGAATGGTGATATATCTCTACATGACGTGTGAATGGGAGAGTGAATTATTTGATGTCTCTTTAAGTGGCCCTGTGATGCATCCAGGGTGAACCCCGCCTCTTGCCCACTGTGAGCTGTGATAGGCTCCAGCCCCCCCATGACCCTGAGTGCAGGATGAGCGTTATGGATGATGAATGAATGAATGAATGAATGATTTTCCAACTTAACAAGGATTCCGTGACGATAATCGCCTCGAGAAATCATCTCTTACTTGTTTTCTCAGTGTTGCTGGCATGAGTTTAACATTGACGGCGCACCAATGACAGCCGTTTGCGACCATCTCTTGGGCCTATTGTGCAGATTTTGATTGGCTGCTGCATGAATCTGTCTTTGCTGCGCCTGCAGCTGACTTTCAAGGACATGTAAAGCAGCTTGCAAAGGGTTCCTTAGTGTAGACCAATGAAGATCTGCGAAAGTCTCACCACGTACAGCCGGCTAGACCGTTGTCTCCTGTGCGGAAACCGATAAAACGCCACGACCTCTGGAACACAAAACTTAAAGGAAATGTAAAGTCGACCAAGAGGGACTCCATTATAACCAAGGGTATTCATAAATGGGCCCAGCTGTCTCCAATTTGGTGGCCAATTTTAACATTATGCAAATAAGGTCAGCAAGTAAGGTCTGCGGGTGCTAACCGGACGGCTGGAGTGAGCTGGGAACTATTAGATCAATCACCTCATTTACAGGCTGTCACCGCTAATGTCGACACCGGATCGCACGCTATTTCAAACACATCATCGCTCCTCCTGCGATCGACAACCTGCAAGCTGAGGTTCTCCCTCACCGGTTTCCCCGCTAGAGTCTTCTAGACTGGCTCCGTCCAGTGTGTCGAGAATGAAGCCAATTCCTTCTTGGGAGGAGATGGTTATTTTCGGTGTCATTCGAAGCCGATGTTCGGACTTGAGTCGAATTCACGAGAAACGGGAGTTGTTTGCTTTTAAATGAAGTCAAAAAGAGCAAGCTGCAGTGTTTGCATTAGAATTCTGCATGAATATATTTAGTGTCCATTGTCAATTTCACCCCTGTCTGATGATCGCGTGCAAGGATTTAATTTTGACACGACAGCAACGAGTTTATTTTTTGCAAATGTCCTTTTTTTTTGTTTTGTTTTTTTTATAATAGACCAAACCAGAATCTTTGTATAATTTGTATTACTATCAGCCTGGTACACACCGACATACCATCCTATCTTTCTTGGATGGAATCAGCTTCATCACACTCCAGTCCTATATCGTGGATGTTGCCGAAACTAAGCTTTAAAACAGTTGCCTCCGTACTTCCAGCACACACCGTTTAGCCTGATTCCACTTTATCATGGGCCTGTAATTTCTTGCCAGCGGCACGACAGTAATAATGCAAACGTAGTTGCAGTGCCAGTTTTATTTTGGCACGATTCCTTTTTTTTTTTTTTTTTTTTCAGACTTTGTGTTTGTTTGATAGTTTCCTGCTTCAAAACAAACCTGCGTCCCTCAACTGGCAGCCAGAGTGTCGGAGCCGAGGTTGTGTGTTTCGGCGAATCCGGCTCCGCAAGTCATTCTGGCACAAAATCCATTTTCTTGCTGGCAGAGAGACATACACATTTCACTTTTGAGTTGTTACCTCGCACGGTTTTGTCGCGGGCCGCGTCGGTTGGCGCTTTCGCCTCGCCGTAGGGAGGTCCCAGGCTCGATTCCGAGAGGTCCGGAGTTTGCATGTTCTCACAGGGTTTGCGTGGGTTTCCTTCTCTGGTCTCCTCCCACGTCCAAAAACATGCAGTAGGTTCATTGGAGACTCCAAATTGCCCCGATGTGTGAATGAGGGGGTGAATGGATGTAGGACTCTATATGTGGCCCTTTTGATGGATAAGTGGTGTAGATGATTAATGAATGAATGAATTTTTCATCATCGGCGGTCGTTTTATTTGAGAAGAACCCTATTCGAATGCACGTACGCTGCTACTTTTTTTTTAGGTGATTCCACTTAGTCGATTAGGTTTTCTCCTCCAGCCTCGCCAGTCACGACTCATGAACTGCGAGAACACCGGAATCACACAAGTGTCCTCTGCGTCTTGGGCACCGGATAAATAAAGGAATACTTAGTGTGATTGTCAGTTTTGTCAAATACAATCATGTCATATCCCAAGAGCTCAGGCTCGACGGAAATGCGAAGCCAATTAAAAAAAAGCATATCAGATAAACACGACTCTAATTATCCTCATCTTCATCGGCTGCTCTCAAAGAGGGAGGAGAGCAGCCGATGTTTATTGAAGATAGCCAACCCGCTGAGAGTGCATTATGTATTCATCCCGCTCACGCCTTCACACCACACTGTAGTGCCTCGGCAGAACCTCCGGTCAACAGAAATACATTTACGTTTGTCACCAGTTTGAGTGATGGCAGGTTTCTGTCATATCCTTTTTATTTTTTTCTCACAAAATAAAAATACTCTTTTTTTCTCCAGCATGCCGTCCCTATGCTTGTGCGCTGAGACTCGGCCGTGCAGATTGGCTTAATTTCTTTAATCCTTTGCGATATTGACACAGAAATCTTACAACGTAAGTCAATATTGTCACAGGGATTGAAAATGAGATACTCTTACAATTATTGTATATTTTCTATTTTGTTTTACATCTCAGGAATATATTTCACTCAGACATTTCTGGTTCATCTTTTTTGTCTTGGAAAAACAGGACAGTGGCGGCTCCAAGTGTGCTGACACCATGTAACTGTTGTTGTTTTGTTTTTGTTTTTTTAAAAAACAAATATCACAATATCACTGAAATCATTCGGTGATTCTTCATTTTTTCGCAGTTGTTTCTTTTCTTAATTTTGTGACTGACTTGACCTGCTGAGATTTAGAATATATGCTGCAAAATAACCCAATTTCAACTTCGGTACAGTTTGTGTTGAAACACAATGTTATCTAATTCTAGCTTATGGTGCGTGAACTCGTTCAGTGCTTTTGTCGTCTATTATTGTTTTCCTCATAGCGACAGACTACATCCCAACGTGCGAGAGCCACTTAGATGGGAAGGAGTTCAACGCACTCTCCCCTCGCCCAAACACAGACAGAAGAATCCACAGTGACGCTCAGCACGATCAGAATCACAGCTACACACGTTAGTTCAGCTTCTGGTGCGATTTAAGGGGGTTCGTATCAAGCCGCATTTGTCGGTTTGATTGAGTGCAGGCACCATAAAGGAGGTGTATTTCTCCCATTGTCTGTGGGATTTATTATATTTAATTTAGAGCTTTCTTCTCATGTATGAAATGGAATTGTTGAATAAATAGTTGCCAAAACATGGGCCCGGCTGATTAGTTGTTTTTTTTTTAAGTTATCCTCTTCTCTTTATAAGCCTCTTATTTGACAAGAGAGACTTAAAGACCCCGGATACAATATAAACACTGTAGTTTTGTTTGTTTTTTTTCCAAATTTCTCACGAGAATCCGCAGACTCACACACGCACACACACGCACACACACGCAGGCTCATGTTAATGGAAATTTATTAACACAAATTATTCATGTCGAGTTTTAGCTCCACTATCCGAGCGCCGCCGCGTCATCGCAGGAGGATAATAGAAATTCAAAATTACTTCCAGAAAATCAGCAGTGACTGACGTCTGCGAGAGTAATGAAGGGGGGAAAAACAGGAAAGACTCACCTATTTCTGTTTTTGGCAAAGTTTCAAGGGTGCCGGGACGTAAAATTAGTTGATCGCTCAGCCGGAGCCGAACAGGCACGAGAGGATGGTCACTTCCATGCAGGATCTGGAACCATCTTTCAATCTTGCTCGTTGGGGGAGAGGAGGTGCTCTTTGTTCAACAACTGGCTGAAAGCCTTTGGTTTTGAGAAAGCTGAATTCTCAGGGCTGGGCTCGCCTCTGCCGTAGGCTCACTCTTCTGAGGATTTCCCATGATGCCCCTTCATCAGTGCATGATAGCATCGCACATCTTACCCCGAGTCCCTGGGCTTTCTCACTTTGCCGTTTTTATTTCTTTTACGAATATTAAAGCTATGATCATATGATGTCAGCGATACTGGTGTTAGTCGTAAGAGTTAATTTGTCCCTCTGCCCCTGTCGCTTTTTATCCCTTTTTTTTTTTATCTCCTTTTTATCTCCTTTTTTTTTCCCACCACAACCGGTCGAGGCAGACGGCTGCTCACACTCACCTGAGATTTCTGCAGCGGTAAAAGGCAGCGTTTCATCGTCAAGTGCTTGCTCAAATCGGGGAGTGTCGGTTTTCTGTAAAACCTCTTAAAGGGAGCGCTTCAGACCTGCTCTTTATGCATGGTGTTGTATGTATTATACATAATTAAGCAATAGTACATATTGGTTGCAAGAGTGATTTGAAAAATAGCTCTAATATCTATATTTTGTGTGTAGTTTAGCTATCTTTAAACTGAAGCACATCTTATTCTGCAGAATAAAGCTTTGAATATTGTGTTCCACTCTTACAGTTGCAGCATCTGTGGAATAAAGAGGGGGAGGAGAGGAAGAGAGAGGGCGTCGTCCCACTGAACAGAACTAGACGGCTGTCAAATTTAAAGTTGTTGTGTGTTTTGTCTGCAGTCACTTCCCCAAACAATGAAATGGAAGCCGGGTCTTTTTCTATCCCTACAGGAAACACAGCAAAATGGTGTTCAATGGCAAGACGCAGTTAAAGTTCCACGTGATCACACTCACGTGTTTTATTACATAACGATAGGTTATTTAGGCCTGCGGCTAACAAGACTAACAAGGTGTTTTATCTTTTCCAAGATGTGTGATTTATTTTCAAAAAAGATGCAGCAGTTTTAAAAAAAAAAGAATAAGGCGAATAAGTGCTGCTTTAAATCAACTTCAAATATGGTAGTTTTAAGATCCTCTGGTATCCTTTGATATCATCAGCAGAGTTCAAGTAGATATCTTATTAAATTCACCCAGTTATTTGAAATCACTTTGACCTGAAAGTTTCATTTTACCCCTCCATAGATTCTTCGCCTCTCAGAAACCTACATATTTATTTCTCCCCTGCTCAGTCATGCATTTACTTAATCCTTAAAAGTTATTCTGAATATTAGGGAAATGAGTTTGCATTAATCAAAATGTATGAGTTTCACTCAGGAAAGAAAGAGTGTAAACTTTATATATATAAATTGTTTAGATTGTTTTAAACGCTAAATACCGTTTATGTACTTCTACCTATTGGGTATACAGTGTTAGTGTTTCACATACATATATATATATATATATATATATATATATATAAAAGTTGTTGACCTCTGAGACATTCCATACAAATACCTCCTAGGTATCTGTATGAAAAGTCTTCATGCCTGGAAAATTTAACCTCATCCTTCCTGTTGGTCAGCGAGTCAAAAGCTTAATGATAATAATGTATCACAAAACAAAATAATACAAAATAAGACATAAATGAAATCAAATGAAGTAAAATAAAATAGAATAAGTTTTGTCACGGTTGGTCTCTCGCTCGCTCCTAATGTGTCGTTGAGGGGAATTCCAGAGGGCCGGGGGCTGCGCTGCCACAGGCTTGGGTCCCACAAGGTTCGGCGCTTGGTCCCGGAGTTGGAGGTCAGGAGGTTGGAGTCTGTAGATCGAAGACGGCGGGAGGGGAATGGCGTTGGAGAAGGTCAGTGACGTTGGAGGAGGGGCGAGGTTATCGAGGGCTTTGTAGGTAAGAGGGAGTTTATACTTTATACGATATCGGACAGGGAGCCGGTGCAGCTGTCGAAGGATGGGGGGGATGTGGTCTCTGGAGTGGGCGGAGGTGAGTAACCGGGAAACTGAGTTTTGTATATAATGTAGTTTTTGGAGGTCAGAAGAGGGAAGGCCACAGAGGATACTGTTACTGTTGTCAGATTTGGAGATTGTGAACACCCGAATGAGTAATTCTGCAGTGGAGTTGGAGAGGGAGGAGCGAAGACAGGCGATTGTTTCGGAGATGGAAGAAGGAAGTCCTGGTAATATTACCGATGCGGGGATTTGAAGGGCAAGGATGTGATGATAAATTCTGCTTTGCTGTTCAAGATCTTGTCTGTCCATGTTGTGATGTCAGGCAGTTTGCGGCGGGGGAGAGAATGACAGGGAGATGGATTCGAGTGCGGAGACAAGTGCGTCGTCGACGTAACAGCGAACAAGATGTGCGCCGAGGGTGGAAAGGATGAAGAAGACGGGGCCGAGCACAGAGCCTTGGGGGACGCCCTGGGAGATTCAAGAGGAAGGAGGTGACCCAGTTGAGTACTGAATTGGTGGTAAAATTCTTGATAACTTAATCTAGCCATACTTCGCAAAACCTTGAAAAGAGTCTGCGACCATGAAAATCTTTAGGCGTAAACCCAGCATCAGTATAGGTGGATATAAAGAGGAATATTAGCACCTGAGAAGATATGTGGGCCTGAGCCAGATAGAGGCCAGGGAGAGGCCTGCACACTTAACAGTTAGTCAGTTGGTGACGACGGAGAGGGACTTGAGTAACGGCAAAAGGACGTCATGTTAGTCTGAAGAAAGCAGCTGCAATCAGCCCACCTGTCGGGAATAAATACAGCCTGGAGAAGGTTGCATTCCACCAGCCGAGGTGTGATTCCTCCACTGATGAAAATGAGGGGTCAGAGTTAAAGCAAATTACCATTCAGTCAATCAAAGCTGTTTTGCGATCTGTGAAAAAGGGAGGTTTGGAAAGACCAGGCAAAAATTACATTTCTTGCAAAATACTGTTTTGCATGAAATATTTATTTCATTTTCCTTATTGTTGAAGAGAATTTCACAGTCAACAATATTTGTGTGTCTTCACTCCCCGGAGGGAAATTATGCCTCAACTTCCACAGGATTTTTGAAAGTTTGGGAGTTTATAGTATTCGGGTTTCATCAGACGGCGCAGATGAATACCAGGACAGACGGAACAGACAGGTGGGATGACAGGCAACAATGGATTTGAAGCTGTGCGGTGAATAAAATATGAAACTATGGAGCTTTGAGTTTTCATAAAATATACACACAACACACACACACACACACACACACACACACACACACAACCACAGCGTATTTTTATATTACCCCTTATCGAAACATGCTTCACGGCCAATCACGGCCTTATCGCGATGTCAACGTGAGCGGCGGACGAAATTGTGAGATTCCATTTGTTCGCTGCCCTCTTCTCTTCTGGAGGATTATTCATCCCTCCTGCACGCCCAGAAATAAATACTTTGAGCTCATTATTAAGAAAGCCTCGCGGCAAGAGTTTAGACTTTCTTCAAAACAAGCTTAGTTTTCTTTTATTACTTATACTTTCTGTATTAGTATTGCAATTCTCAAAATGCTTAGTGGGGTGGGGCTTTACTCTAATCCAGGGTTATTAGACGATTTTACAGCACCCAGCTGCAGTTTGACATTCAAATACATAATGAATGACCTTGAATCTGTCCTACCAAAAACGTAGAAGTCCTCCTGTAAGCCCCCAGAGAAAGAAAAGAAGCAAAGTCGCTACATTAATTTGAGGATTGCCCAAAATACATATCGCCCCTAAACGTGCCAATTTACACTGCCTGTTTAAAATTGTCCTCTCGTTGCCACCGGTGACAGGACAAGGGAATAATGCCGGGGGAAGATGGGGAGCAGGAGGGAATATTGATTGATGCATTCATTTGACGTTTGGCAGGGCGAGACAGTTTCAGAATGAAGAGTATCCCCCCCGTTCAGGTGAAGTGCGATGTGACGATTCAAGCGCGTTGGGGCAGATTAACGCCGGTTTCACACGGAAACAAGGCGAGACTCAGAGATGATGATGATGACAAAAATCTCGGGCGCAGGCAGCGGTGCAGGCGTGCTCCTCAGCCTTCCATGAGATGTAATTGCATGAATGTTTACTTTTCAGAAGATAAGCTCCTGGCCCCCTAGTTAAACTTTGAGACTGAAAGAGGGGAGAATTGAGCAGGAAATGGCAATTAGATGTGCCGGGAAAAGCAAGATAAATATACGTCTCGCTTTCTGAAGGTAGCTGCACAAGGAGGTGTTTAAGATGAGCAGTGCCCCCCCCCCCTCCTCCTCGTCCTCTTCTCGGGCTCTCTCTCCACTTCTCCCTCTCACTTTCGCTCTCTCTCTCTCTTGTTAAGTGTCACTCTCGGGGTGCAGAGCCTCACACCGGCCCACTGCTGTCAGTCTTCCAGCTGTGAGGGCTAGAAGTATCTCGCAGGTATCTGATGCTCCGTATGCAAATGTATTCCTCTCCTTTATGATCTGGATTCACTCGCACACATTTCACACGGTCACCTTCTTCCTGTCCATCAGAGCCTCTTCGCTCCGTCTCCGTATCAGTCTTGATCTTTTTCCTCGGCATTCATTATTTCAAGTGACTCTTACTCACTTATTCATTTTAATCCCACCATGTCAAGCATTGCTCTACAGATTAATGTAGTGCGGTACAAGAGACTGACCTTATTTCGCTCTCCAGCCTCTTCAACGAGGCATCTATATTTAAGGTCACGCTATGATCCCTCGGCTGATTTTTAGTTTTTAATTTCCACACTCCATCTTGCAGTTGTGATCTATTTACTATTTTGTTTTGTTTTTTTGTTTGTTTTTTGTTGTTTTCCCTTTTGCGATATTGCTATTTCTTCAAAATAGTACATTATTTCTTTATGTATATAATGTTTGTTTATGTTTTTTTTTTAAATTTGTTTCTTTGTTTATTTGATGATTTATTTATTCATATTTCACACTAATTTGCTAAAGATCCAGTTGGCTCGTTCTCTTTGTGTCCCCAGATGACGGGCTCCCTCAGTTCAGCCCTCAGTTGGTGATGCACCTTAAGAGAGAATGACCACAGATGACAGCATATATGTCATCTAATGATAAGGATGCTGCACCACCACCACCACCTACACAGACACACACAAACACTCACACACACGCACACACACACACGCCCGGACAAAGAAAACATGCACAGGCAGCCGTAAACATGCACCGTGACCTGCTGGCCTGGAGATGCCACCTATGAGTTTATGTGCAGAAGAAGACTTTGATGTTTACCGGCTCTCCTTTGAAGGCATCTTCCCCGTCTGAGTCCATGAAAACACTGACATCCTCCAGCAGTAGCTTTCTGACTTTTCTAAAGTCCAGGCCAAAGATGTGAGGTGATTTTGCAGGTGGCCATTTATGTCGCAGTCGCCCATGTCGAGGAGACACGGGGAGCTTATAGACCTTTCATATCTCGGCGAGAAATAATGACAGAGAGTCTGCTGAGAAAAAATAAATAAAAGGGGATCAAACTTTGTGTCTCATCTCTGCAGGCTGCATTAGTGATTCCTGTGGTGACCCTGAGAGCTCATGCAAATAGACAAAAGGAAAAGTCTCTTTTCTCAAATAGCATCGGGTAGGTTTTTTTTTTATTTTTGCATATTTGCAGCACGTTTCCATTTTTCTAATGGAGGCTGCAGGTGCCGTGCAAGTGAATGCGGTTAAGCTATGAAAGTCCAAATCCAACTCAATCCGAGGTAGATACATATAGTGTTTGAGCCGCCAGGGGAACATTCCTGAACTGTGAGGATTTATAAAAAAGAGTTGGTGAAGTGTCAACTTGATCAGAGGTCAGGGGCAAAAGACATACGGTGAACTCCATGTTTTTCACCGAGCTCTGGCTCCATGTATCCCTGAGTCCTCGCATACAACCCCCTGCTTCGGCCGGTGGCAATGAGCTATGTTTGGAGAAAGATACAGTTTTATAGCAAAGGTCTACACCGGGGGTCAGGGTCACCTTTAAACAGATGTTACAACAGGACATCTGTAACAGCAAGACACGGGTCAGTATCCAGCAGATGTTCCAGACCAGGAGGGATTACCATGTCACTTCCTCTATGGGCTGACTGTTTGCTACTTCCCTGTCTAGAGAGCAAAGAGGAGCTTGACAGCAAATCTCCACCACATTTGCTGTTCTCATGCATTGGGCTAATAGTAACAACAATAACAGCAACAGCAGCAACAACAACAACAATAGTAATAATAATAATAATAATAATAATAATAGTAATAGTAATAATAATAATAATAATAATAATAATAATAATAATAATAATAATAATGATAATAATAATAATAATAATAATAATAATAATAATAATAATAATAATAATAATAATAATAATATAACCTGAGATCAACAAGTCCAAGTTCCAAGCTCTCACCCAATAACAGCTGGGTAGGCTGTTTTGATGCTGTTGCTGCTACTACTACTACTTACAATGATAATAATAATGATTATAATTATTATTGTTGTTGTTGTTTTTATCATCATCATTATCATATATATAATAATTTGATCAAGTTACATTTTATATTAATCTAGTTAAAGAATATTAATAATGATTTTTATGAAACCATCATCATAATAAGGGTGTTATAGGGTATGCCCACAGGACTTTAACTGGCCTCCTTCATGGCTCTCTTCATCTCAAAACAAATCTTGTCAAAGTATTATGTTTTTCCAAATTTTTATATTTATAAATAAATAGTTCATGTTTTTTTTTTCTACTTACAACTTCATAACCAGGATAACCCACACTGAAAGACTGCAGTCAGACCTAAATATCTAAATATTATTCTTGCAGAGCTGATGCTCATCTGGCTGGTTAATCTATTTTAATTATCGAGAAAACTCTGTGATTGCAAATTTGATTGCAGTTTGAGTCGGCTCTCTTATCGCGGAATGAGCTGCGTCTTGAGTGTTAACTTAATCATCTCCCTTAAAGTGGTAAAAATTTCAACTAATTAAATAGCTAACGTCGATGTTAATGGGGTCAGAATCCAGAGAAAAATATTTAGATGACTCCCCACGTCCATGCAAACCTGACCATGAACATCTGTTTGCTATCTAGGGACTATGAAAAATAACAAAGATTATTTGACATTGCGTAGAACTGTAAGGAAGATGGAAAACATTATTACATTCACTACGTTAAACGTTAACATTCTTTCCCAAATGACAAAGGAATGAGGACTCTTCTAACTGGCCGTATCATGAATGGTCTGAGGAACAATCCAGCCTGTGTGGGAGGG
>CAAKHD010002183.1:1426-13448 GCA_901007705.1 Fistularia tabacaria
GGTGGGTTCGTGGGGGCAGCACCTGCGCGGCCAAAAGCGGCTTCTCATTTCGCTCGCAGCTTTTGGCTTCACTCTTGTCAGCGCGGCTTCTGCACAACTGAAAAAAAAAAAAAAAAAAAATACGCTCTTGCATCAGACAACTAAAACACAACCCCACGTGTGACCGAAGCATCGGCTCGGTGGCCGCCGGCCGGGGTCCAGGACTGGTTCGCCGATCCGACCCGAGTCACCAAGCGGCCCGGGGTCGAGAGTGCGTCGAGGTCAGGGGGGGTGAACGAGGCTGGCTCAAGAGGCGGCTCTGTTCGGGGCCGAGGCGCAGAATGTGGGACGGCGCTGTTCTTCGGTAAAAAAAGCCTCTTTTGATAAGCGGCCCTGTGCCAGCCTGCCGCTGCGCGTATTCACCGCCGCGCCCTCCGCCCGACCCACGGGCGCCAACGAGCCAACTGCCTTGTCGTGGAGGACAATGGCTCACCAGTTCCAAGTTCCACCGCACACATTCCGGCAGCGGGGAACCGGCGATGCTTTGCCACCGGGCTGGGCGCCCAGCGAACGCGCTCTTACACTGATATTTATGATTCTGACGGATTCTGAATTTGTGGCTCACGCAGTAGCGTAGCATTACATTGAGTGCTAACATTTATTACACAAACCACAACCCATTTTGGTAATTGCTAGCAACTAAAACTATGCTAGCACGTCCCTGGTGTCTGCATTAGCAGATATGTAATCTGGACTCAAATGCATCACACGCGCTGCCGGGTGTTTCAAGCTAAGCGCGTATTCGCGATGTCGGCAGCTCTGTCCTTAGCTGTCTGGAATGCTCGGCCGCCGTTTGTCCTTTAGCCGCACTTGACGCAGCCTATTTCCAGTGACCTTCAGCGTAATAAATCTTACATCAAGAGCGCTCGGGGCAGTCTCTCAGGACTTTTGCCGAAACCCAACGCTAATGACACTTCGCTCTTAGGCCTTACAAGCCGAGATGGCGTTTTCAAGCGCCTCTCGTCTCTCGCCGCCTGCCCTTTCCGCCGGGCTCTGCTCTTTTCGCCGGTCCCCTTTTTCATGAAAAACCTTGAGCCGGGAAAGAAAAGGGAACGCGGCGGAGGAAGCAAGAAAAAGTCTTTCTGAAAAAAGGGAAGCTGAAAGGGAGAGTGCTTTTTTTTTTTTTTTGGCAGCGTCAGGGAAGGTGCTATCAGAAACCTCTTAGAGGAAATCCTCGTCTGTGAGGATTGCAGGGCGGGACAAAGCTCCTCAACCCCTCCGACAGACCGCCGCTCAAAGCTGGCCTACAAACCCCCCTGACATTTCTCCACTGTCAGTGAGAAGATCCCCGGTTGGATTCCCTTTCAGTTCGGCCCTTCAGTCCTGACACAAGCAGGAGGTTCGTTGGAGACCTTACATTGTCCAGACGTTTGAATGCTTTTGTCTCTATCTGTGGCCCCGTGAAGGCTCCAGGGCAGAGGGGGCGGGAACCTTTTTGGCTGAGAGAGCCGTGAAAGCCACAAATTTGTGAATTGTGTGAATTTTCAAGTAAGACCAACAATATCGAACAGATACATTAAGAGACAATAAATCTCTTAATATACTTTTTTTCAAAGTACGTTGTTATACTGGAGTTGACTAATAAGAAATGTAATACTTCTTACCATTCATGCGACTTCTGGTGCCTCATAGTTTTGCCGCTGGCTATGTGGTCTGGTTGCTACCTTGTGAACTGAAGCTTCATTCATTCATGAATGGCTTTCCGTTGCTCACCATTGCTAAAGAACCAGTAAAGTAGCTGAATTCCAGTCACCTTGTTGGGTCCAAACACGGAGTTGCTGCTGACTGGCTTGCTCTCTGCATAGCAGCCCTTTGCATGCTTTCTACCTGCTGTCCCACCAGATATTTCCAAGCAAAGGTGGCACGGCGTGTCTCCAAGGGTCGCTTTATTTTTGACCGTTTCACTGATGAAATTTTATCAGAGCATCTTTGACATAAAGCTCAACCTGCTCTCCCTGCAAAGGCCAATTCCTGTTGAAACAGGACGGTACGTGTCATCTTTTTTTTTTTTTCTTTTCGCCATCAAAATAGTCAGAAGGGTTTGCGCTGCATAAATTAGCTTGTGAATTATTAAATTAGAAGGAGGGAAGTTTACTTCTTGACCTCACAGCAGCTTGTGGATGCAGCCGCATGATCCAATAAGAGTAAGTTTGGAAATGGGACCCCCCCCGTACCCCGAATTCCAGCTGGGATTGTCTCCAGCCATCCGCGACCCTGAACGGGTGCAATAGAAAAGCTAAGACTTATCTGCCAGCCAGGTGCAGTCATCAAAAGAGCCACACCTGGCTCGCGAGCCATAGGTTCCCGACCCCTGCTCCAGGGGGAACCCCACCTCTCGCCCAATGACAGCAGGGATTGGCTCTGGCTACCCCCCGCCCCCCTGCAACCCTGAGTGCTGGCTAAGCGCTGTGGATAATGAATGAATGAATGAAGGGTTTGTTTGAGTTTAACTGATGTCAAAGGGCTTAAGCTGTGAAAGCTTTTGGATATTGACGGAAAAAACAAACAATAAATCAGCGCACGGGCAAACAGTGCTTCCCCTCCGGTCCCCCTGTCCTCCGCAAAGACGCCGGCCAGCGCTCGTCCCTCCCATGCAGAATGAGCTCAACGCCGTGGAATGGAAATGAGCCGGACGTAAAATGTAGTGTGTTGAGGCAGGGTCTGCCAAAGTGTGTCAGACAGAAGCAATTAAAAGGCTGCTCTCTCAGCACTGACCTCCATTTCATGACATGCAAAGTCGAAATTGGATGGATGCGTGCGGGATTACTGATGAAACGGGGAAAATAAATGTTTGAGTCCGTTTGCGGGAACCGCAACTCCTCCCGCCGCCGGCAAAAGGCCCTCCGCGGCCCAGCCCCATTAGTTTTGAGTTTCCGCTCTCCGTCCGTGAAGTGACAGGGCCCCGGCGGTGAGGGTGAGACGCTGAGCCCCGGCAGAAGGCTGGAACCAGGATCCTCACGGGAAGCCATGCAGAGACACCCGCACGATTAACCCCGGGGGGCCGTCGGCGCGAAAGAGAAAAGGAGTTAATCTCCGTCCCTCTTCGCCCCGTTGTCAATCAATGCTTGTCGCCGGCGCTCTGCGCTGGCATAAAAACAGATTAAACAAGAGGGGAGCTCTCTGGAGAGGGGCAAACCTTAGCCATGGGAAGCTAGAAAAAAAAAAAAAAAAAAAAGAGCTGGTCTATTGCCCACGGCATGAAATAAATGAGGACGAGGAAGACTGAAGAGATTAATGGATGGAGTGAAAGAGGACATGATGTTAGCCGGTGTCTGAAGGGAACAGCCTCGAGGTAAGTAAATGTTCATAACCTAACCAAACAACTGAGCAGCTCCAGTGGCAAGATCCTTCCCCTTTTCCACCACTAGGTCGCTACTAGTTAGCGTCTTCAACGGTGCTGTTCTGGGACGGTTCTAAGAACTGTCCAGCTCCAATTTCATTCCAGGAACGAGCCTCCTCCACTGGAACCTCTTGGTTTTGAATTTCCACAGGCAAGTGTCTACGATGAGCACTCCAAAACAAACCACCGCAGAGGAGAAGAGGAAGATGACACGGACAACATGGAGACGGAAGCTGCCACATAATAACCATGGACTATCAGATGGTTGAAGGGTTTATCTTCTTCCAGCACTGATTCTCCGTGTGAAGAACCCCTTTAGGCGGTCGCTAACTCTGGACTTATTTTGAACAAAATGGCTTGGACCTCTTCGTCGCAAGGTTTCTCGCTGCTTCTGTTCATTTTTTCACAAGGACACAGGTGACCAGTGGACTACGATAGTTTTTAAAAATGGTGGACGATATTCAAAAGAAGTATCTGGTATTGGACGTGGCTTGCGAATCCCACCAATCCCCAAGCACCGAGTTACTTCGATTGCTCCTCGGACACATAAAGTTTCTCCGATTCTCATTTTACGTCATATGAGATCGGATGGAACAGTACAAAGACCCTGCTTCAGAGTAGAGCTAAGATGGCTTTAGGAACTGTGGTCCAAAGTCCCTGGTTCTGATGCTGTTCGAAAAATGACTTAGTTCCTGAAAAGGTTCTAGGAACTACAAAAAGTTCCTTGTTGAGAGGCACAGGGTCATGGAAGGTAGGCGAATATCGTGCCCCCGATGGCATTCCTGCACCCACAGAGAACTCCTGGTACACAAGACCGGAGAAACACCGACAGGTACGGCCCTTGCGCTAAGATTCATGAAAATCTGAGTTTGTACCGCTACAGAAATACAACAAATTGAGACCGGGTCCCCCCTCGGCCCGGCTGCATGTCCGTGTCGAGCAAACGTGTCACTTATGAAAGGGAAGAAAAAGGTCGTTGCTTTCCGAACAGCTTCTTCTGGGCTCAGGGGACTGATCTGGGATTGCGAGGGACAGCTCATCAAAACAAACCAATGAATACAGAGGTCCTCTCATGTCTGGCTCCAGGCTGTCAGTGTACACAACTCAATTGAAAAGATCAATATGTGCAGAGTAATAAGGTTTAGAGTGACAGCAAATGTAGAATTTCTGGGCTTGGCGTTCTGTATGCTGGTGGCATCACATTCCAGCCTTGCAGACGGGTGACCTCATGCCTATCCCAGGAACAATTTATCTAGTTTTCCCAGCGCGAACAGGCAAAAACAAGACTGTTCACCGTAGTGAATAAGGGGTCACACCTTTTAACCGGAGTCCCGACCTGCGAGGTCGCAAGAGGCCGGTGTCAACAAACCATGAGTGGACAATCGCCGTTTGAACCCGATGACTTTGCGAGAGCTCATTTATGCTCAACATTAAATCCTCATCCGGACGGAGCCCTCTGCCCGTCCTCTGCGCTCATTTCCTGCGTAATTCTGTACGTTCTTCGGGAACTCGCGGATGCGTAGCCAAACAAGAGGAAGAAGACAACGTGGTGTCAGTATTGTCAGTATTCTGTTCTCTTACTTCTCGTACGGAAGCTAGCGTGAACGTAAGGACCTGTGCGAATAAGAAAATCGCCCGAGAAAACATCACGGGACGTCACACAAAACAAGACCGTCTTGGGTCACTGAATCGCGTCCAGTAACCGGAGCCACATTTGACCACTTGTCCGGCCATCTGCTGGGAATGCATTCTAAAATAAGTAACACTGTGTTCTCTTCGGTTGCGGATGTTCAACATCAAAGATTTATGGCGGCGCTCAACCCTGCCTGATGCACATTTTCTTCAAAATATACTGGGGGTTCACCAGTTTGCCTTCAGACTGTCAGAGCACCATTCCAAGACTCATCCTTTGTCATTTGCTCTGCTTGGTATGCTAACCGTTTGCAGCCGCTGCGACAATCTGTTTGCCCGCGAAGAACCAGCGGAGCAAAGCGGTACATCCACTTCACTCCACCTCCCTTTTTTTGCACTTGGAGAATGAGAACACTAGGGAGGAGAATCCTGTTCTGCGACTTCAGTACTCTTCAATTAGTGCAATGGAGCAGCATTTGTTGGAGAAGGTGAGGCTGCCGCACGTGGACTAAGTGCTTCAAACTCAAATCAAGGCTTTTGCCTCTTAAATTCAACACAATTACAAAATCGCAAAGATAATTCCCCAATTCACCACGACCACTCGCGAAAGCCTCCCTGACTTTTGTAGCTCCTCGCTTCTCTTCTCATTTCAAACCAGGTCTGTGCCTTTGAGCCAATGGCAAAAACTGTGATTCTTTCCCTCCTTGAAATTCGTCGGCAGTAAAGCGTCCAAGGGGCGCTGGTTTGTCAACAAGCTAAGAGTCCTTGCGCCGTTTCGTAACAGCCAGGACTGCAGACGACACCCCGAGGATTCGTCTCGGACGGCTCACTGTTCACACGATTGGGGCGGGGCAGCTGATAGGCTGGAAGAGAACGTGCAAATCAACGTTGACAGAAACAAAGAGACGATAATGGACTTCAGGCGAGCCTGTCAAAACAATCAGGCACGATTGATCCTAATCTGCCCTGTCGGGAGTTCCAAGATCCCGCCCAATGTACTGAATTTGCGTGCGAACAGCGCAGACATTGCCAATGCCGTTCGGTAAGAGGCCCAACAACAGGATCCAGCAGGCAATGGGTCAATTCCCCAACGGGTGGCTGGACACCTCAAATCACAGCGATCGCTCTCCAACAGTCCACACAGTCCATCTCTCCGAACAGCAGCATAAAACCCTCTGCTTTTGAAATGCTTTTTCATTGCATTAAAAAAACAACAACAAAACAATTGGCGCATTATGATGAAAGTGAACAAGAGCTTCCGCCTCTTTCATACCCCGATGTTAAAGTACAACATCTTGTTAAGGAAAGCGCAGGGATGCAGAGGCCGGGAGTCCTCACCACGCATGTCTGCTCCGCTTTCGTGACTCCACACTCAAAGTGCTAATTTGTTTCATAAACTCAGATAATTTGCGGCCTAATTATACGAAAAGGCATCAGTCCCCGCTTGCCCCGCTCTCCGGGGAGGAGTCTTAGGAACATGGGCTGCCTGTCAGCCCGGCTGCCTGCCTCGTCGCCTGCCAAGCCGAACAGCAGAAGAGAAGCGAGAGCTGAGCATCACATCGGGCAGAGCCTCGCGGAGGGGGTGGACTTGGGGACGCTCCCGTGTCGCCCCGCTCGTCGTCTACAAGTGGAAGCGCAGGAATCGATACATCTTGAATATTTCAGCAGCTGAAAAAGGTCATCTGGCTCGGAATGCAAACGAGGGGGGGGATATCGATATAACGCCGTAGTTAACACTGGATCACGCAGCGATAAAGAGCGCGGGACCGTAAACAGGAGGGGGAGGGTGGCAACAGCATCCTGTGATTATCTGAAGGGTCTAAATTTAAGGGGGAGGAGGAGACACTGACATGTCACATGATGTCATTGGGCGAGAGGCGGGGTTCACCCTGGATCAAACTCTGGCCACCAATCGGAACATGGGACCGCTCACTCTCTTATTCCGATGTCTGGACAAGTGAGGGTGTCCAGTGAACCTCCTGCACGTTTCTGGACTGTGGGAGGAAACTGGAGAACCCGGAGAAACCCAACGCAGACACGGGGAGAACATGGAGACTCCACACAGAGAAGCCTCCAACAGGGGACCTTCTTGCTTAAGAGGTGGAAGCTCTAACCACTGCGCCGCCCCGAATTATTACAGAATCCTTAAACTCATAATAAAGATGCTGCTGTGCAGCTGTGCATTTATGTGGCCTCAAATTGTACCGCTTTTAATCATCTAGTGGTTGCAGCTCCGAAGCTTTCAGGCCCCCTAAAAAAAGGAACATCTGATCTGGAGCAAGAAAAGGGAGGGAGCCACGACTCAATCCAGCGTCTGCCAACCCCAAAGATTTATTACCTGGGGGTCCAGACACAGCATCCACATCTGCGATGGATGACTTTTGTGTCAGAGCTCGCCACGACTGTCGCCCTCACTGAAGAGTCTGCATACGGCATTCCACCGAGGTGAAGAATGCGTTTCATTGTTGTCGTGACGACTGCCTGCGGCGGAACTTGACGTGTAGCTATTTGTAACCCAGGCGGCGTTCGGTGAGATAGATGTCTGAGTGTGCCATGAAAACACAGAAAATCCTCTCCTGCCTCTGTCTTCCAGGCCAGACGGGCCATAAATCAGTTAAGTGCGTGCTGACAGGATGTCATCACCGGGGCATCAGACAAGGGAGGTGGGAAGAAGACCTCATCCACGCTTGTGGTCATCACTTCGCTTCTGCTGCGTCTGGAACGTGAAGAGGAGGGCTGCTTTTTGCAGGTTCAGAATAATAGGAGGCGGTTCCACCTCGCCATCTCTCAAAAATGTCAAACGGTGCTCCAAACCACTCGTACGACCCAAGATGGATGGGGGCCGTGTAGTCCTGTGCCCGAGGTTGTTATGGTGTTTGTACAAAAACCTTTAGCGGAGCTCAAATGGCTAGCAAGAAAGGAAAACTGACCGACCCCGCGAGGTGCCGGGCGTCTCCTCGACGGGTGAATGTGTTCGCCGTCCGCTCGCAGCTCAGGCCCGTGACGCTTTTGCACAAACGTGCCGAGCGCTGAGCGGCGACTGGAGAGCCTTGACAGCGCCCGGACAAAGTGGTGCTCGTCCGAGGCGCTCCAGCGTAGCCCCGAATTCAAATCCAGCGGGACGGCCGCCTCCCTCGGACCACGTTTTTGTTTCGTCTTACGGTAGGAAATGCTATCCCTTCCCGCAACAGAACGAGGTTCTCTGCCGCTCAGCTTTCATGTTCTGACAGGAAATCAGATCCGCCTTGAGTTGCCCCGTCTTGCATTTGTAACATGAATCCGTCACACTTTTGATATCACTCTCATGCCTCTCGCCTTCAAGACGATAGAAGCTGATCGCTGCATCTTCGGTGATCCTTTTTAATTCCAAGGAGCCGCTTTTACCTTCTGTAATGTGCAACCTTCAGTGATTCATTACGTTACTTTAGAACAGACCTGAATTAGGATTAAGATACAGTCATGAATGATTTTCTTTGAGTCGACCCGCGCCGTGTTGATTGCCCTTTCTCGGGCAGGACTACGCATTTCCCTGAAGAAGAGAGCCATCTGCGCCCAAGCTGACACGCCAATGACAGCCGCCCGTCGATCTACAGCGGTAACGCGGATGCCGCCGCCGCCGTGCAGATTCCGGAAAATCCCGACATCCCACCACGGCATTCCAGCCTCCACCTCTCCGGACGCTGTCGCGCGAAGATGCCGCGCCGCCTCAAAGAAACAACGCGGGACAGTAAACCGGATCATTCGGCCCACCAGTGGGCGAAAGAGCAATGGAAGCGGGGTTGCTGTGTGCCCGGAAGCCCACTCGCCTCATGCACGACATGCTTTTCGGGCTTCGGGAAACATCAACCGGGCGGCCTCTGCAGTGTCACCGTCGACGCAAACGCTGGGCAGACGCTGAGAGACGCTGCCCTCCTCCTGCTCGGGGCAGCCTCCCATGACCGCCTCCTCTGAAAAACAGCGGGACCGATCTCCGGTCGTTACCTAGCAACAGGTGATAAGAAAGATACTGGCCTAAGGAGGATGAGAGGGGAGGCTACTCGAGAGGCAAAGCCACTGTTCTCCTTCATTAATCGTCACAGTTTGGAATAATACCGAGCTGAGGACTCCGATGAATACCAATTAGGTACTTCATGCCTGGCCATGAAAATATAATGTCATCACTTCTCGATCAGGAGAGTGAATGGTGTGGCAAGGCGTGGAGGAGTGTTCGGACAGCGATCCGTCCACTGCCACCAAGAGATGACAAATGTGACATGTGAAGACGACGGAGGCTAATTGCCTGAATGGAAATCAGCTAAAGGAGCGAAACGGGATTTTACACACTAGTTCGGATTATTAGCCAGAAGACGCCGCGGGCGGAGAGCTGGGACGGAGTCGAAGTACCAGCTGTTGCATCAAAAGCGCGGGGAAAAGGGACCCAGGCGGATTCGCCGCACGGAGGTTCGCCAGCCCAGCAATTAGCTCGACGGAAAGAGGAAGGGGAAGCTGGAGGGAAAAGCGGCCCACCAGCTGGAAGGATGGAAACACTGAAATCCACGGGCGGAGACAAATGTGGGGTTACTGTCTCTGAATTTCCAGAACCTTCGCCTGTATTTACTGTCGTGCCGCCTCCCCGGACACTTTAGGCCTGCAGTGAGTCACTGGGACCGCGGAGAAAGCGCAGCAAAAGGGAAAGATAATCACAAGCACGGAAATTTATGAACTCGTGAAGTGATTCCCCGAACGGCCCGGACTCACAAACATAAACCGGGAGCGTAACGAAGTTTCAGCTGAATATACTGCTCACCCTTGAAAGCCTTCCAACAGGCTGAGCTGGCCTGTGACTTCTCCAGGTTCCTGCTCCGGGACATGTAGCATTAAATTGTGCTAACTCATTTACGGGAGCCCTGTTGTTTACAATTTAGCTAGCACAAGTCGAGCTGAAGATAGGTTTCTCCTTAAAAAACAGGGTATTTTTAAAACAGAGGAGCTTTTGAAAGGGTGTCTAAGCAGGAAACCGTTCCCCAGGCCATTGGCTGAGTCCAGAAACGACTGGGTGTTGTTCCAAACTGGCGAGAGGTTTTTTTCTGCGAGGCCAATCTCGCTCACCTCGGGAGATGGATTTACGGGGGATGGGGGTCGGAGTGAAAATAAATCCACCACTAAGCGCCGGGGTAATCTAAAGAGCAAATTTCTTGTCGACGGGGTGCAGCTCTGCTCCTGTGACAGAAGTTAGCATGGTACGAATGCAGAGGCGAGCCCGGATGACAACAGTGAAGACGTTAAGAGCCAGAAAGAAGAAAGATAATGCTCTTTTTGTTTTTGTTTGCACTGACAGTTTGAGGCCAACAGCATCCAAAGTGGGGAGGAACGCGGGCGGGCAGCAGCTGCTTCCCGGCACGTCAATATCCATCAGCTGTCAAATCCTTTGGTCCTCATTAAGCCCAACACGGTTCGGGCAATTTTGCCGAGTCATGCTTTTGCGCAGCTGACTCCACGCGTTTGGAGTTGGCTCTTGCTCCTCAACACGCCCCCCCCCCCGCTGTCACCTCCTCCTGGGTGTCACAGCTACCCGACCGGCGAACCCACACCGCTCCCTTTAGTCGCGTTTCTAGCACCGAGGAAACAAGGGCCGTGAGCGTTTCTGCGTCCGCGGGTCCCCCAGGCTTGCTAACAGAAGACGTCACCGTGAAGCAACCGCAACGGTCTGAAAACAAAACAAAAAACAAAACACGGATATTGTGGCACAACAAACTTCACTACGTGGCCGCCGGCCCTCTGAGTCCCAAGTTCACAGGAGTCCACCAGAAGCTTCCACGTGCGGCCAATAACTCTTCCCCGCCCTCATCGCTGTCGCCCAAATGTAGTCTTCGGATTCTTTGCCAGTCTGCTGCGGCGGGTTTTGTCAACACAATTAGGAAACGATCCAACAAGAACAACTGTGTTTTGGACTCAAACACACACACACACACACACACTGACGTGCATGCTGAGGGCAAGGCAAGGTTGCATACCTGCGCTGTCAGCTCATCAGACGTTGCTTTCAATAAATAATAATGAATCGTGGATTCTCAAGGACACTAACAAGTTCCCTCAGCAGTCAGAGTTAAATCGGACTCCGCAGCTGGATGTTCAACCTATCGATTAAAACGATGCGTCCTGTGACCAACAAGAAGCCCATTTCTTCTTCTGCTCCTTTGGCCTGCTCCCCTCAAGGGTCACCACCTCCAACCTCAGCATCCTTCTCCCCAGATCTTCACCATCCCTCTTCTGTCCACGTGCCGTCCATCTGATGGACTCATTCAAGATCCTCCCCCTCCTCCTCCCGCCCAAAGAGAACGTCAACCTCCTCATCTCTGCTGCCTCCAGCGCTGCCTCCTGTCTTTTCCTTACGGCGTCCAAACCGGAAAACATGGCTGCTCTCTCTGTGGTCTTCCTCACCATCAGGTTATGAAGAGTGTATTTTTTCCAAACACATGTAGTGCGATGAAGGTGCTGCAGGAGAGACAGTGAACCAGTTGTCTAAAAGTAGAACGGTGGTTCCTACCTTGCACTTCATCATTTCGCTGACCCTCTGCTGCATGGACTGCCCGGCTTTGGGTCTGACCAGGATGTAGAGGGCTTTGACCTCCGGGCAGGACCTCAGCAGCTTCTCCACCAGAACTTTCCCCATGAAGCCCGTGGCTCCGGTGATCAGCACGTTCTTGCCGGCGTAGTACTCCGCCACCGACGCTATGCTGCTGCCGGCTGCGCCGCTGCCGACGTCCATCGGTCTGGTCTGCTCGACTCCAGCCTTCTCCCCCAACACCTCCAGATCTTGGCCTTCACACAGCTCCTGCAGAGGGGAGGGGGGGGGATCCATGCGAAAACCTTTGTATCGTTATCAAGCCACTGCCTTTCAACCTCCTCAGCTCTACACATTCTGGTGGTGAAAACACAAACACGGAAGAAAAAAAAAAAAAAAAAAAAAAAAAAAAAAAAAAATAAAAACCCCTTTAAAACCCCGCCGTGACCCAAGGGAGCGCGGGGGGG
>CAAKHD010002186.1:4512-15535 GCA_901007705.1 Fistularia tabacaria
GGGAGAAGTCGTTAAACGATTTGTTTTTGTTCGGTTTTGTTTTGTAACCTCAGCCGCGCACGAAAAAAAAAAAAAAAAAAAGGCCCCGGACTGCTTTTCCTTCCCGACGCGGGTCGAGAGCAGCTTCGCTCTGACTCACGCAGCCAATTTAAAATGTGGTCTGTTTTTTTTTCTTTTAATTGACACCAGTATTTAAAACAACAAAAAAACAACACAAAAACAGAAACCGTGCCTTTTCCAAGTCTTACTCTCTCTGTTGTAGACTGTCAGTCAGCTTTATGGAGGCAGGGTTTGAAGGCGTAGTTTTTGAAATAAGGGCGGACACATGTTTATAATTAATTATGTTGAGTCTGACTTCAGTGTCATATGGTTATCTTTACTTCTCCACATGCAATCAGAAACAAGACGGCCATTACCAGAGGAACACGGCATGTGGAATAAAACACGCTCGACGCGCGGCCTCACGCGTGTTTCTGCTCACCGGACACGTTTAAAAAAAAAAAAAAAAAAAGGAGCTGACAACAGCCAGAGTGTTTTCTTACGCCGATGTGGAGCCGACAGGTGAACAAACCCACTTAAGAAATAAAATATGAACCGGTGTTGGAATTTTTTTTTTTTTTTTATAAAAACAACCAAAAGGTCTAGCGTGTGTGCAAGTACTTCAGCCCCCATTCAACTGAGTTCTGCATGTAAAATCCCCGCTTTGAATATTTATATTTCGTCTCCCCGCGTCTGAAAGGCAGTGCTCCTCGGACTCATTGCGTACGTGGGACGGCCCGCCCGGGAGATTCGGGGACGGGACTTGATTTACGATCGGCGGGGAATTCAGGTGAAGGGCGGCCCCGTCTCTCGGATACCGGCGATACGCCGCCGTGCATGTTACGAGCTGTCACGTCTGAAACAAACGTTCAGCGCTCCATTACAGCAAGGACGGGTGAAGCGCTTACGATTCCATCAGTCCGCGAGCCTCTGTGTGTGTTAGTCTATCAGCGAGAGCCTCCGGGTGAAAAAAACAGGAGCCGCGCTCTCCGGGCCGGGGGAGACTCCCACACCGCTGACGGCTGTCAAGTGCCAACGTGGCTCCGAATAAGACACGACCAGATGAGTCTCTCTCAAGAGCAACCGCCGGCCCTCGGGCTGTGAAACAGGTGTGTGAGCGTGTGTGTTTGGATGTGTGTGAGGCTGCATATTTGTCTAACTGGCAGAAAGAGAGAGAGAGAGAAAATGTGTGTGGTACCCCCCCCCCCTTCCCTCGCCCCTTCAGTCCATCCATTCTTTCAGCCACATTTGAATTTCTGGAGCGTTGTTGTTTCAGCTCGTGCTAAGCTACGCTCAGGTGCCGCCTTCCCGCCGCCCGGCGAGAGATGACTTAATTAGGAGCGCCCCCCCCCCCCATAACATTAAAAAAAATGTTTGAGTGAAGCGAAATCTCAAGGACGGATGTGAGAGCTTAGATGGAAATCATCAAATTGATTTTGTATGATTTTTCCCCATTATTGCGAAAAATAAATACATGATAAAAATCGACGGGTCATTATGAGACACCGCCGTTGTCCAGCGGGGAGAGAAGAGGTCACAACAAGGCCCTCAGATATGGTTCACTCAAGCGGTTAACTTTTAATTTTGGGTGAATAAAAATATCAGAAAATGACGAGTGACGATTTCCGTTGAACCCCCCCGATCCGATATCGATCGGCTGCAACTCGGTTTTTGCGCCTCAGGTGGGGAAATGAATGGAGAAGCCCAATAATTTGTTATCCTTTTCATTTATTGCCAAAACATGCAGGTCAGATTTATTTAAAACATAAACAGATTCGAAAATACTCCCTTAACAACCTCCAAAGACAGGCACACTTCAGAGGAGGCACAGAAAATACTAGCTACCAAAACTATTTGGGAAAAACAAAAATAAAAACAGGCTAATAGGCCTCGATTATGACGGTTTGTGTGTTTGTGTGTGTGTGGGTGCACACCCTTCAATATCAGGCACTTACTGGGTTTGTTTGAAATATAAGGCAGGAGCGTGGTTCTCCATCACAGTATATATTTGTGAGCATGTATGCGTGACTAAGACATGTACATACAGATTCTATGTACATATAAATACACGCAGTATATCCGTGTGTGTGTTCTTTGCGTGTGCGTGTGCGTGTAGACTCCACCCTACAGCGGTTATGTCCTGAATTGGACTTCAAACACCGCCCGGTTTAACAGGGGTGTATAATCTGGTCAGATCAGTCTGAGCGTGGCTCTTCTCGGCCGAGTGTGCGCTCATCATGGGATGGACTGTGACGTGCGGCTCTACGCAGAGCGTCCACGCGTCCAGAGCTTCACATGGTTCCTGGGACTGTAGTGTAAACAAGAGCTTGCGATCTCTTAGCTGCGTCGAGTGATCTGCTCGCTATTAAAAGACGTCAGCCCGTCATTTCTTTTTAAAACCCTGCAGCTTCGAGGTGATGATAAAAAAATAAAAAAAAATCATCCCGGTGGGATTTAGTGTTTTAAAATGCAGAATTGCGTAAAATAATCATAAAAAACGAAAGGGTATAATCCATATATTTGGTCTGGTGTCGCTCCAGAGTACGGTACAGGGTACGAGCTGGAGGACACGGCATCTTCACGGTGGTCGTCACGTGGATGTGCAGGCACTGAGGTACGTCTCCATTCCCCGGCCTCGGCGTTCACCAGTTCTTCTGCAGCCATTTGGACACGTACTCGTAGACCAGCAGCATCACTGCTCCACCTGCAGACACACACGGCGGAGGAAACCCCTTCATCTTAAGTTTCCCCGCTTCCCGACAAGGGGCGGGGGTGGGAGTGGGGGGTGGGGGGTGCACAGCATGCGATAGTGGAAAAAAATGCTGACTCGCAGGCTTCGCCTCAGATTGGGGTTGTCGGGAATGTGCGGTGGCGATGGGGATCGACACATCTGGTCAGACTACTCAAACAGCACATCCTGAGCTATCGCAGAAATGCCTGCAGAGATGTTCAGATTGCTGATAACACATGATGGAACTGTAAAAACATGCGGTGAAGCCTGTAATACCTGCGTTTAGGAAAGCGCTGCTGGATTTCTACAGTTTGCTTAATGTTAATCTGCAGTTCTCATTTGCACAAACACCATACGTGATTGAAGGGACGACCCCGGCTTGTTTTCGTGTTACCTGGTCCGAGCCTCATGATCTTGGGCACCAGTCCCTTGTAGAGCGCCAAGTACCTGCAGAGCAGACAGGCCGACGTTAAGGTTCACATCCCATCCCATAATCGCAAACGTAAAAGGGCTTTAGCTACCCGGATACAATGGAAAAATGAATGCGCTTCGCCACCACGCAACGAGTCGTAAAGTAGTTAACAACTGTATTCTAACAACGACATGGTGAATAGCTTAACTGTTTCACAATACACTTAATTCAATGCCAAAACTAAAGTTGAAACGACAAACAGAAACTATGTCACTCACCGATGCTAACACAGTGGCTAACTCATAATCCAGGACATGAAAAACACTGTATGCAAAAATAAGAAATAGAAAAAAAATCCACATATGCTTGAGAGCCATAATGAAGGGCAAAAAATTTGTTTCAGCGAAAATGCAATACGTAGGAACAACGGAACAAACTTCGGGGAGATGGCGACGTAACCAAGAAGCGCCGAAGGTCGAGGATGTCGTGAAGCGAGGACTGGTTTTAAGACGGGGATTTCAGAACGAGGTCGACCGAGGGGGTCAAACAAGATGGTGGTGAAGTTAAACGACATCGCTTTGGAGGTTCCCTTGAGTTTCTGCTTAAATAAGATTCTCCCCCCCCTAAAAGTTGAGTGACTCAGAATCTGTAATCTTAATAATTACAACAATTTGCCTCTCGGGCAAAAAGGGGATGTGGGGGGAGTTTGTGACTAGAAAACACGCAAAACAGTAGTTATTATCATTATTGGATTCTTGTATTCATGTTACAGGACGTTCCTGTAATGAGAAGTTTCTGCGAGGAAGGTTTTGCAGGGGGGGGGGTGGCAGGAAATCGCCGGCTCAGTCATTAAGAAGGCCGGCAAAAGCGGGGCCCGAATATCCTGCTCCATCACCGGAGTCTGTTTCGCTGCTTCCCCGTTTCCGTTGGGTTCTAACGTTTTGACATTGGCCGCATCCCGGCAGAGTAAACAAAGCCAAAACCGTAAATAGCGTCTCGGTTGGAGAACGTTTTCACTCATTATTCTTTCTTGTGCGTGTGTGTGTGTGTGTGTGTGTGTGTGTGTGTGTGCGTGCGTGTGAGAGAGAGAACAGCAGAGACACATGCAGGGGAAGGATGGAGGTCATGTAAACCAGGTTGGCCACCGGAGACACTCAACACTGTCGTCCCCATAATATGAGGAATGATCTGTGTGTGTGTGTGTGTGTGTGTGCATGTGTGTGCGTGTGTGTGCGCGCGCTCGTGTGAGTGTATGTGTTTCCTCTATGACCTGGTTGGGACAGCTCAGGTGTAACATCCCCTCCTCCAGGGAAAACTTCCACAGGTATGATATCAATGGCAGTGAATCCTGGGAATCAGGATGAGACGTGACATGCAGGTCAGCTGATGTAGGTCACACAGACACACACACACACACACACACTGCCCTTTAAACCTTTAAAAATATATTTATTTTCAATCATTTTCTTTTTATTGTAAGATTTAACGTGTGATAATCTTATTATTAGTTTTGTGGAAGCATGTGACCAGTGTGTTTCCATGACAACCGGCGACAACACACCACCTGTCACCGAATATGATGTCATTGTTTGACAGTGCAGACACACACTCATATATACACACACACACACACACACACTGCCAGGGGGTGATTGATAACTCAAAGACAGGAGGGACCAAACACAAAGGTTTGAGAGTCGTGACCTTGAAACACAACCATTACACAACTGCTCTACAACCACCACACAACCCCTACACAACCTGTACACAATCAACATACAACCACCACACTTTGACTATACAACCATTACACAACTGCTCTTCAACCACCACACAGTCACCATACAACCATTACACAACCGCCACACAATGACCATACAACCACTTCACTACTACTACACACAATCACCATACAACCATTACACAGCCACCACACAATCACCATACAACCACCTCACGACTACTACACAACCACCACACAATCACCATACAACCACCACACTACTACGATACAACCATTACACAACCTCCTTCTACAGCCACTACACACCTGTTGTACAAGCTGTACACAACCACTTCACAATCCTCCTACAACCTCGACACTAGTTCCACACAATCACTACTCAACTGTTGTACAACCGCCGTGGGCGGAGTCAGCTGACCCATCCTCTGTGATTGACAGGCCAGATGTCACCACATGACATGGATTCAGTGTGTGTCTATGTGTGAGTGTGTGTGTGAATGTGAGCATTTGTGTGTTTGAGTGTGTGTGTATTTATCTCTGTGAGCTTACAAGTGTGTGTGTGTGTGTCCATGTGAGTAAGTGTTCATGCGTTTACGTGTGTGTGTGTGTGACAGTGATATGTCCCTGGATGTGTTTCTTTGTGTGTGTGATGGGACAATGTGTGTTTGTGACTATATTCGTATACGTGTGTGTGTGTATATACGTGTGTTGATGTGTATACGTGTGTGTGTGTGTTATGTGTCTGTATGTGTATACATGTGTGTGTATACATGTGTGTGTATGCATATACGTGTGTGTGTGTATCAAGTCTTCATGTGTATACGTGAGTGTGTGTATTATGGGTCTGTACGTGTTGTGTATGTGTATACGTGTGTGTGCGTGTATGTATCAAGTCTTCATATGTATATGTGTGTGTGTATACGTATCTGTATGTGGATGTGTGTATGTGTATGTGTATGCGTGTTTGTGTGTGTATTGTGTGTCTGTATGTGTATGTGTGTGTGTCTGTGTGTGTGTATACGTACTTGTGTGATGTTTGTGTATATGTGTATGTGTGTTTTTGTGTGTGTGTAATGGGTCATGTGTGTGTGTTGCTGTAAAGGGGTCATGTTATGTATTAAAGAAAAGACCACAGCGCTGCAGCCCCACATCTAAACAAAGACACACACACACACACACACACACACACACACCTGGGGGCGGGGCCAGGTGTGTCCAGGGTCTTATAGCGGCAGCGCCTCTGAGGGCTCAGATCAGCTGCAGCTCCAGGAACCTTCAGGAACCTTCAGGTATCTCCAGGAATCCCCAGGAACCTGCAGGAACCTCCAGACCTCCAGTGAGTAAAACCATCCCATCGACTGACTTTAGTGGAAGTTTTGCTCCGTCAGCAGGTGGACCTTCTAGTACCAGAAGTGTCTTCGTACTCCAACGCTCTCTGAGTGTAGAAGTATATCTGCGTGGAAAGTAGCTCAGCCAGGAGGACCTGCAGGGGGTTCCTAGTGCCTCCATCCATGCTCCTGGTCTGTGACAGCAGGAACATCAGTCTGAGCTGTGGTTGTGATGGAGGTCAGATCAGGTCCACATGTGGACGTTTGTAATGAGTCGCCATGACAACTGTCCTCCCTGCAGGCCATGGACGTCTCCTGGTTCCTCCCTCTGTGGCCAGCGGTCGCTCTGTGCGTCGTCACGGCGATGCCCGAACCCGGGGGCCCCCCTCCTGTCCCGGAGCCGGGGGCCCCGTGGCGGTCCTGGTTCCCGGAGGGGGAGAACGCCACGGGCCCGGGTTCCGGGGCCCTGGAGGCCTACTGCCAGATGCTGCTGCAGGGGCCCCTGCCCCCGGAGCAGCTGCCCTGGTTTTGCCAGTGCGCCCGCTGCCAGACGGCCCCGGGGCCCAAAGGGGACCGGGGGGACCGGGGGCTGCCAGGTGAGACCCTCCGCCGCCGGTCGGCCCGGGGACAGAACACTCGCCCGCTGACCTCTTTGACCTCTGACCCCCAGGGAGCCCGGGCAGCCCGGGCATGCGTGGGATGACAGGGTTCCGGGGCCCCCCGGGCTTCATGGGCCGACCCGGGGTCAAAGGTGAGCGCTCGCCTCCGCACACGCCGCCGCAGGTTCGAATCCCACGCTGACCCCGCGTTCGCCCCTAGGACAGAAAGGTGACGAGGGCCACAAGGGCTGCCAGGGGATCCAGGGCTTCACTGGGAACAAAGGGGCCCGGGGCCTCAAAGGTGAGCGGCCGGGGCCCGCCGGGCCTGCAGGTTCCTATGTGTTCCTCTGCCAGTCCTGAGAACCTGTCTGTGGTCCCGCAGGTGACAAAGGAGACCCGGGCCTGGAGGGCCGCCCAGGTGACCGCGGCCCCAAAGGCGAGGACGGGCTGTGTCCGGAGGCCTGCGCCAGCGACCAGGGGCCCCCGGGGACGCCCGGGCTGCCGGGGCCGGCCGGGCCCAGGGGTATGCCCGGGACCCCGGGCCCACGGGGTCTCGGAGGCCCAAAGGGGGACCCGGGGGACGCGGGGGAACCGGGATCTCCCGGCTCGGCGGGGCCAAAAGGAGACCAGGGCCCCCGGGGGGACTGCGAGTGCCCTAAGGGGGAGCGCGGGGCCCCGGGGCCGGAGGGCGCCGCGGGCTTGGAGGGTGAGCCGGGCTCGGAGGGCCCGGCGGGAGCCCCGGGGCCCCCGGGCTTGGAGGGCCCGCCGGGCCTTCCGGGCCCCCCGGGCCCCTGTGCGCCGGCTGTCCGGGCCGCCTTCTCGGCCGGCCTGGCCTCCAGCTTCCCGCCCCCCAACGCCCCGGTGGTTTTCTCCCGCGTGATCTACAACCTGCAGGGCAGCTACGACCCGTCCAGCGGCTTCTTCACAGCTCCCGTCAACGGCACCTACGTCTTCTCCTACAGCCTCACCGTCCACGACCGCGTGCTCAAGGTGGGGCTCTTCCACGACTTCGCGCCGGTGGTGAAGACCACCGACCCCGACCACCTGGGGACCGCCTCCCACTCGGTGGTGCTGCACGTGGCCCGGGGGGGGCGGGTGTGGCTGCAGGTGAAGAACGAGGCCACCAACGGGATGTTCTCCGGCGGCGAGGCCAGCAGCACCTTCTCTGGCTTCCTGCTTTACCCGGACGCCTGCGACCCCGCCACGCTCCGGGGGCCCTTCCCGCCCCCGCCGGAGCCCCCCCGGGACGGCTTCAGCTGGGGGTCCCTGCCCGAGGACCCCACGCCCTGAACCCCGCCTAGAAGAACACCTTCTCCCTTAGATCCGGCTTAGCTCCTACTGGACAGAAGACCTCCGGCTGAGGGTCCAGGTTCTTCCGGAAGGAAAGTGGACTGTGTGAGTGGTCGCTCGACGGGGGGGCAGAAGGTCGCCCGACCAGCCCTGTACCTCCAGCAGGTCCATTCTTCATCAGGACAACCTCGGAGGAAGATCCTCCCTGTCAGGTTCTCAACGACCTCGAGGTGATTCAGTCCAAAGTTCACTTTCCTTCCTCTCGTCCGGGACGGAAGGACCGAAGGTCCTCAGGCGTGAGCAGGCTCCTCCTCTTCCTCCATTTTCATCCAGAGCAGCCGAGGAACCACAGCTCTCCGTGTTCTGCTCCTCCAGCTGGTCCCTCACCACTCACCTGGTTTGAAAGCCTTGGAGGGAAGGAACCGGGCTAGAAGATCAGGAACCTTCCCAGCAGTGATCAGGTTATCAGGACCAGATGTTCTAGAAGCCCTTCCAGGTGTGAGGAAGCAGGAAAACCAGAGCTTTATCTCCAGCTCATCTCCTCTTTGTCCTCATGGTCATCTAATCTCCTGTGTCAGCTGATACTCTTGTGTGTGTGTGTGTGCAGGGTGGGGGTCCTGACCCTTTCCCACACACTCACACAAAACCAGCGTCCATCAGAGACATTTTTGTTTTCAGAGCGCGCACACACACACGCACGCACGCACGCACGCACGCACGCGCGCGCACGCACGCACGCACGCACGCACACACACACACTCTCTCACACAGTCACATACACACAGGTTGGAGGAATGCCGGCATGTGTGTGTGGAGCCTCTGAGGACGATCTTCTCCAGGGGAACATGAGAGGCTTTGGTCTCCGGGCTCCTCAGACCCTGTCCATGTCTGAAGACCTCAGACCCTGGAAATATCTTATGTCTTCCACGATCACTAGCCGCTAATGTTAGCTTAGCCTTGGACCGGCTGTCTCCAGCTGATGAGGAGCATCGGTGGTGGTCCTGACAGGGTGTGAACGTCCCTGCACTGGAAGGCCAGAGTCCTGGAGAAGACAGCCGCTGCAATGGGGAGGAGATGCAGGAGATGGAGGAGGTGGAAGAGATGGAGGAGGTGGAAGAGATGCAGGAGATGGAGGAGGTGGAAGAGATGGAGGAGCCGCTTCACTCAGAGCAGATCTTCGTCTTTAGTGTCAGTGATTTCTTTGCTCTTTAATCTTTTGAGCTCCTCTCTGTTCCTGTTTGACCACCGTTACCATAGCAACTGTACCCGGCGAATGTGATTGTAAGAAAATGCTGTTGTAAGAAAAGCCTCAATAAAATGTTGGGTGAACCTTCGTCCGTCTCCTGAGCCTCATGGACCTCTGGAGGATCTGGGAGCTCCTGTCCAAAGAAGACGCAGCAGGGGGTTTAACGTGTTTATTTGGGAGCAGGAGGATCCGATGGATCTAACCTACCCGTGGAGATGTCTCTCCACCACAGCCGTACAAATGAGAAGAATCTCCTATGTTCTCCACCAGGAGGCCGACCTCTGACCTGTGACCGGCCCGGACAGCGTCTAATCTGTGCGCGCTGACAGATGAGGCGGCCGCGGGTCGACGCTCCCCGGAAACTTCTCCTTCTAGCATTAGCGTGTAGCATCTAGTAGGTAGCATGAAGCGGCCCGGATGGGGCGGCGGCCATCTTTGCCGCTCCTCAGGCCTCGGTGGGAGAGTCTTCGTCGTCGCCGATGACGCCCTTCAGGTAGGAACGCTTGAACTCCTCGAACACCAGCTCGTCCGCCTCCCTGCAGGGACACGGAGCGTCAGCAGGGGGGCTCCCTGAGCATGCTAGGATGCCGTTAGCTTCTCCTCTCAGTGTTCACTTCCTGTGTTCAGCGGCGAGTGCGCGGGAAAGCGTTCAGGTGGAACCGAGGAAGTGAACCTGACCCGGAGCTTCTGCGTCTACAGGAGGAGGCACTCACCCGTCCCGGGCTGGAGCCGCCGCCGCCGCAGGAGACAGGAGAAGCACAGTTAGTCCAGCATCATCTACCATCATCACGCACACCAAGCTCTGCCGGGTCCGCCGAGGGCAGCCGCGCCGCGCACTCGTCAATGAGTCCCCACTATCAGGGGGTCTAAAGCTGATCAGAAGCGGCTTGTCTCCAAACGATGACAATTGGGCCGTTCAGATGCCAGACGATTGACGGGAGCAGTACAAGGCTCCCGGCCTCGGGCCGCCATCTTGGATCCGATCCATCTGATTGCAGCTATCAATCAGTGACCCGCAGCCAATATTTCTGAGCAAATCCCTTACAATATTATTGGTACTCTTTTCCCATGAAGTGGATAATCCTTCACTGAGAGTGTGTGTGTGTGTGTGTGTGTGTGTGTATGCGTGTGTGTGTGTTTTAATCGGCTTCCTGTGTGTATCAGCTCTTCTCCTGAATGCACTTTATCATCATCTTCAACAACCAGCCATGTGACAGCCAGATTAACACCCAGATTACTGCTCACACACACACACACACACGCACGCACACACACACGCACGCACGCACGCACACGCGCACGCGGAGCTAAGAGGCCTTGGGAGTGTGTTATTCGTCCTCAGCTGTCAATCACACAGAGACCCACCAGACCCCAGTGAGATCATGGCAGGTGTTTACCTGCATCAGGTTTGGGGTGCATCAGTTTGAAGGGAACCTCCAGGGACACCTCACTGTGAACACACACACACACACACAATGATACAAGCATGGTGACACAGGGATGGTTGAAACGTTAAGACGTGTGTGTGTGTGTGTGTGTGTGTGTGTGTGCATGGGTGTGTGTGGGGGGGGGGTGGGGGGGGGGGGGCTGACGCAGGAGCCGGCACAGTGAGGAAGATACACATCGACATGGGG
>CAAKHD010002188.1:1515-19880 GCA_901007705.1 Fistularia tabacaria
TCGTTCTCGCGCACCCACACACACACACACACACACACACACACACACACACACACACACACACACATACATGCTCACATACCAGACCCTCCTCTCATGCTGCTCATCTCGATAATTACCTCCCCCAGGTACAAGTACACAGGGATAACCACGCACGTGCTGCCACCAGGGGCACTGCGCCAAAGAGAGCAGACGGCAGCCATTGAGGGGGCACCGAAGAGAAAAAGAGGTGGACGAGCAATGACGATGTGTGTCTGTGTGTGGGCGGGGGGGTGGTTTTGTGGTGAAAACATCAGGGGGAACTGGCTTCTGAAAGGCAGGCGTCATGGCAGGCGTACGGTCTCCTAATTACACAAGGTCTCCCACAGCCATTAAGAGCTGTCAGTAACATGAGGGGACGCAACCAACCGCCAAGGAACAGAGTCCGCAGTCCGCCAGGCTGCGTGCAAGCTGTGAACACCATTTTATGTGGATTTGACCTGAACAGACTTGTTTTCTTTAATTTGGTGTTTACAGCCACAGGTAAAAATGTGTTCAGTGTTTAGAGCTACAGTGAAAGCAACAAAATTATGCACGAAAGATCCAGCAGTTCTTAGGACAAGCTCAGATCGGTTGCTTTGTGTCTGCAAGTTTTTTCGGGAAAGTTCGCAACCAGTATTTTGCAGATTTATATATTCAATTTTATTGGTTTTGTTTTTGTCAAGCCAAAAGATTATTCTGTAATCCTCTGTAAGACTGGGTTTAAGACCTGTTTGTTTTATGTTTGTTTTTGTATTTTCATTTGTTGATATCAAAACAGAAAATTAATGGTCACCCCCCAACAGGCCTCTACAGGTGCCAGTCTGTTACTTCCCCCGCCTCCTGTTAGTTTTCAATGCCACTGTCCAGGACACAATTCAGGTAACGCCACAGGGTGCGTTTTTTTAGAGAACCGGCATTGCATCGAAGGTTCATTTGCAAAAAGCTGACCTCGCACGCTTAATGCAAAGACAGGTCATGTGACAAATCTACAAATGGATCGAGAAAATATCGCTCGTGTGAAATGCAGGTATGTACCACGGCTGTATGGCTTTTGCTAACCTGAAAATGCATTAAAATGCACCACATGTGAATATTTGACATCCGCACCCAGACAAAAAAGCAGGCATGTGAACGTGCAGCAGCCGCGTGACTAGATGCCTCAAATCATGGAAAGTGCTAGGATCCTTTCAATAAAAAAGAATTAAAAAATGCACCATAGGACAACATCCATTCCGTTCTTCCTCAGGTTGATCACAGAGTTCCTGGACTTTTCTGTTTATACTCTGCACTCGAGCATTGTTTTATTTATTTTTTTTGTTAACTGCACATTTTGTCATTTGAGAAGCTATTTTACGAAACCCAAGTTGCATCTGTCTCATCATTTTGCCGATAGGATTCTTTGTTTGTTTTTTTCCCTTGTGACTGAATTGCGGGATTGGTGAGACTAACTCTTAAAAATAAATGCAAATAACCAATTTCAGTCCATTTAGCCCCCATCTTAATAACCTTCATAGTAATCCCATTAGAAATGATACATTAATCTGGCACTGCCTAAAGTAATACATCCCCTGAATTAGTTACTAACATTGATCAGTGATGCCAATCCAGAGGGAAACCTGCTCATTAATTTACGTATTACTATGAAGAAAGGCAATCTTTTCTACATGTCCTCCTTACTATAGGAAGTTTTTTTTTGTTTGTTTTAATGGTTTTAATGCCATATTGTGTCTTTTACACGCATAATGCTATTTTTGCAAGGAATAGGAAGATCATATATGAACGATGACATGAATATTGTGGTGAGAAAGCAATTAGCGTAAACCCTCGGACATTCCAGCGTAGCCAGCGCGGAGGTCAGAGTCCGGGTCGTGCCCGTCTGTATATGGTCCCCTTTGTGTTTGGCCTTTAGTTGACTCTTTGCAAGCTGCTGGGTTTGCCACCTCTGAAGCTCTGCCACAACTGGGATACAGTGAGCGCTACTGACCTGGCAACATGTCAAGTTTCAGGTTTTTTTTGTTTGCACTGCCTTCTGCTGCACCTGTTGACAAATTTCACAAATACGCCTTTTAGAAGACGCAGCACATACGACACCAAAAAAAAAAAGAAAAAAACAACCTGACAGTGAATTTTTGGGGCATCTGGGAAACGGTCAAAAGTTGAAAAATAAGGTATCAAGGTATTCCTACAAAATAAATGTGTATTTCATTAATTCATTAATCAGTTTATTCATTGCCAGGAGACTGAGTACGCTAACCAAATCATCCCTCGTGACACATTCAAGCTCTTCCTGGGGACACTAAAGTATTCTCTGGCCAGGGGAGATATAACATCCCTGCAGCGTGCTCTGGGACCACCATCGGGTCTCCTATCAGCTGAACGTGCCCTTGAAAGCCTCTCACCGTATGTTCCCAGGAGACGCTCTTGTTTCCTAGGTGAGGAAGCCTGCCCTCCCGATCCCCACCTGCTCCGGATCCGCCGGTGCCAGAGAGGACGTTGCATTGCAAGTGCCAAGAACTGGTGTGCCGCACCGGGGGGATGGCAAGCTCAGCTCTCCACCGCTGTCTGCCACCCAAAAAATATATGGCGCGGTAACTCCTCCAGCTCGATGAGGTGATTATTCAAGGACATTTATATTTTCAAAACACAATTGATTTGCATTTTTTCAAGTATGCCATTGTATATGATGAGGAAATATTTTGTATTTTCAGTGTATTTGTGTGCATTCATATCTCATGTCCCAAGTGTTTTGACGATATATGAGCCATCTGTTTATATGTACAAATGCGTTGGAATTCAAAGTGCCATTAATTTATCCAAAGCGTTTTTGCCTTAATGTGTAGAGGGAGAAAATGGTGTATTTGACCATTATATACAGAAAAAGGAGTTAAACACACATAGATGGGTAGACCGTCAGATGTCGTTGGCCATTCAATGAAACTACAAAGAAAACCAAAAAACAGTTTCTTCCATGGTCAAGGGGAATTTGGGAACCTCTCAAAGTACGAGTCAGTGAGTATTAGTTGCAAGCATAGTGACTTAGGAATGAGCAAGAATACAAAGAGCTCATTAACATAATTGTCACCTGTACATAAAATATCAATACAAATAAAAACTGGGCCAGAGGAGGATTTAGTTTGAATTGTCACCATTTATTTTGACTGATCATTTGACGAAGATACGACTCCAGACCTTTTTTGGCCATCATTTGACATTTGTACATCGATGGCTTTGAGACACTGTGTTTCACAACTGACAATTATTTTTTTGACATTCTCTGCCTTTTGTGTTGTGTTTTTTTTTTTCCTTTTCCCTCTTTGGATGTCCTCTGTACCTTTTGGCTGCTCGTCAGATTTATTGTACTCATCCTCGGTGATTTCAAATGGCACATTACTCATCGACTTGCACCTCCTATAGCGCGTGAACTTGATTGAAGACACACCCCGTCGTGATTGAACACGCCTCTGTTTGATCCGTAAATAATCTTTGTGCGGCTGCTATGTCTTTCGTACTTTTTCTTTTCTTTCTCATTAGTGTTCGCTTGCTTGGGCAGCCCAGTTCACATCGAATGCAGCGGGGGCATTCTCCTTAATGAATTAATGCAGGCGTGTGTTTCTCATCTATGCTTTGTGTAGAAATATATCATAATTCCTGGAATAATGAACAAAAAAGCACATTGGTGTAGGCATACAGCCCCTGAGAGCTGCTGTTCCAGGCAACTTCATAGGAAGTGACAAAAAAGCACTATTATGAAGAAATTGGACACCCAATGTTTGTCTGCGAATACTTTGCAGAGTGTCTGCAAGTACAAACTCTTTACAATGTTATGAAAATTCATGAAACAGATGCTGTAGCATCACGAGCAACCGGGGGATCAATATTTTGATCAAGGACGTGCCAACACAGTTTCAACAAGACCCAGGAACTGAACCATTATGGTAGCTGTCCCATTATAAAACAGACAGTAACGTGGTTGCCTTGCAAACCACAGAAAATGTAATTTATCTCCTGACTTTCAACAGATATGTTCTTTGCTGAGTCTAAGAAAAATCAGGCACGGTTGTAAGACTTTGTGATACTGGAAGGTAGAGAAAATTTTTAATTAATATAAACACAGATGAGGTTGTCCTTGTGAGGAAATGAAGACATAAAACAGTTGCAGAGATGCACGGTGCACCACTGACCGATAGTGCACAACAGTGAAAGAGAGCATGTGGGTAAAATAGAATGAAACAAGGAAGAGAAAAAAAAAACCACGGAGATAAATCTGTAATGAGAATCCCTCTTGTGGATTTTAGCCTCTATTTTGCCGCTTTAATTCCTATTTCTTTGAACAAAAAAAAAAAAAAAAACAGATCGGCACAAACACTGTGGCTCTCAGGAGGGATGTGGCAGGTATGACACATCCATCTAGTCAAACTGTGGCATCTTCCGGACCAGAGCTACTGAGCAGCTGGTACATGCACGCGCACACAAACACACGCATACACACACACAATTGCACAAATGCACACATGCACACAGACGCAATCTCTCTCCCCCTCTGTCCCTCGTGCCTTCCGTTTTAAAGAGACACGCTGGTGGCTGCGCTCCACTTGACATGTGGGCCCATACTCTCACCTTAGAGACTGAGGATGGGCATGGTTGCACGCTTTGATGGCTTAATTATCACTGTGGAAACAGTCGTGGTTAGAGAGGGAGAGCGGGGGGCGGGGGGTTATGCGCAAGCGTCAGCAGCAATGATAAGCTTGTGGATCGTTAGCGTATGGCTAAAATGACAGGTCCCATAAGAGATCATAAATGTATGTGTTTTGGGTGATGGGAATTGGGGTTTTAACTGGGTTATTGAATAAGGATATAGTTTGTATGGCTAGAGATGTTATTTCCACAGTGAACTGTTGAGAATCTCCTATAGTTTCAAAACTTGTGTTGTCTTGCTTGATATGTAGAACACATTTTTTTTTCCAGAAAAAGGAACAATAGATACCCAAAGGTTACGAAATACTGTAATTGATGTTGCTGTTGTAGAAGAAAGTTGGGAGTCAAACAGGACAGCCCCTTTTTTTTAAAACAAAGAGACAGTTTAATCCTGCAACTGAATACCTTTCAGAAACCCAGACCATGATCATTCTCTAACCAAATGTCAAAGGGAGGGGCACTAGGATCTGTGAGAATAACATATGAAACATACTCACATTCACTCCATAGATGGATCTATGTGTGCAAATTAAATCATAGCTTGCGCCTGCATTATCAGAATTTGTGTATTCCTTTTAAGATTGTTTCCAAATAGAAGTGGGCAAGTTTGCCATAGAACCCTGGGTCTTGGCCTTTTTGGACAATACCAGTGCATCGAATTTTATACGTTTAATGTTTCATGAACCAGTGGTAAAGTTTTGGTGTGATAAAAGATGGCCTGTCCTGTTAATAAGTCTGTGTAAGAATGCTCAGAGCAGCATGGGGAAAAGCTTCCGCTGCCATAAAATGTGACGGGTCTATCACCAATCGCTCAATCCACTACGTGAGACTCAGATCATGTTACTGGGTCATACAAGTGTGCATGTGCAGCATTTAAAGCCTCTAAGGATAGTTCAGCAAATCACTGGATGACACCAGTGGAACTATATGGATGAAATCCAGTCTTGATATGGGTCCCAACCGAATGTACAGCATGTGAAGAAAGAGGTGATAAATGATACTCGAGACGGGGCATGTGGCGCTCTGTGAGGTTCAGAAGTTTCATCCCAACAGTCACAAAACTGAGGGGCTAGCCATCACTGCTGCCGAACCTTCTTTGTAATCCACAGTCAGAAAGTGTAATTTTCACTGTAAGAGTGATCAGCACACCGGTGTTGTTGGTAAATGGGATGGGAAGCCATAGACGTGCTGGTGTTGATTACTTCAATGAGTCATTGTATTGGCGCAAGTTCATCCTGGAATCACTGGATGACTCTGAAACCCCTGAAAAAAACATCAACTAAGTAACTATTCTAACACATTTTGACTGCTCTGTTTGATGACTTCTTCTGAAAAAATTCTAAAAAGGACTGGTGATTGAGGTCAAAAACTTAATTTGCCACATGGACAATGTGCCCGCGAGGTGCAGAACGAGGAGGTGCACGATGCTCATCTGCATGCTACAAGATACAGAAGGTGGGCATCACCCTGAATGTTGACGATCGCAGCCTGTCAAAACAAGGAGTGACCTTTTTAGGCCGTGTGTTCTCACCAACGGCATTAATAAGCCAGAGTAGGAAGGGTGGACAAGGCAACAAATGTAAATGACCTAAGGGGCTTTTTGCAACACGGTAAATGAGCCAGGTAGGTTATCCTGCAGTTGGAGACAGCCGCAGCCTCCTTTGAGACCTACTGTCAAAAGGAAGGGCGAAATAAGAATAGTTCATTTTCAACTGCAATCAGTTCTGCTCTCCAATGAAGATGAAGTGAAAGGAACGGCGTGCAACGTTCAGGTCTGCATCTTAATACGCAATGTTTGGACAGGTTCATGGGAAATTTGGGTTCGGGTAGCATGGGTGAGCAGCCACACTAATCCATGTTAATGTATTGTGGATGGAACCCATTGGTCTGTCATCCAGAAGCAGCCATCATGTCAGCCCCGCGAAGCCTTCCGCACTGCTGAGTGACATTGGCGTAACAAAGTGGCGGCCGTGTTTTGATTTCAGGGCAGAGTTCAGCAGAACCACTGAACCCAAATGTTCCATGACAAGCACCGGCAAGTTCTGCGATTCACATCAGGACTGGACTAACAAGGCTGAACTTGAAAATGACTTGTGACCGAGACAGAAACAGTGTTGTCTTATCACATGTGGCGACTGTCAAATTGCATTTCAACGTTTATGTGATGATATGGTAACACTATTTTACAATTTGTATGCAGTGCGGTATGGGAGAAAAAGGACCAAAGTCAAAAGCCTATTGATTTGTGTAGGTTCAGATTGGAAAAGACCTCCCAGCTGTTGTGCAGCACTAATCCTCCAAGGCTTGTTGAATCTACGCCAGCATATCCATGATGTCCAAAAGGGAAGATACTAAGTCTTTTTTTGTCTTTTGTGTAGGGTGATAGAAGATGGAACTATGCGTAAAGTGATCAATGAGCGGTCAGTTGGTGAGGAAACATTAAATATGTTTTTCAGACTCAAAATGCCCTGACAAATATACGTTGTTGTTTTTTTAGTGGTGTTAGGACATATAAGATAAACATTTCTTGCTTTATTTTCTTCTATATCATCTTCATGTTAGAAGTTTATAGGAGGCTTTACATGCAAGCCTCCGGGTTATATGGTTTTCTATTCAAATTAATCCTGTCAAGACTTATTGTCACTTTGTCAGAATATTTTGTTCAAAATTGTGATGTGAATATAAATATAGTGTATGTCTAGGAATACAATAATTTTCAGCTGTGCTCTCAACACAAAAGTTAAGGTAATAAATGTGCCAGTGTGAGAAAAAAAAAGAAGAGATAATGGTATGCGCATGCCATGAAGCATGTCAGCACCCAGCCTGTGTGTGGCAGGGGAGTACGCCATTCATCTTAGGGAAGAGGAGCTGCGTGCTCCAGGGCCCATCTGTCTCAGGATGGGGGTAGGGGCTGTGGGGTCGAGCTCGGTTTAATTGAAGATTATCTGCTTAATTACTCAAGCACAGCCAGCGTTAAACAGCCATGGATTAAAAAAGCGTCAGCGAGGCAGACCTTGGGGTCCAGTGCAGCGCTCAATTAGCAGCAGGGCCCAGATATGGCTCTTCCCTCCTCACCCACTGCTGCACTGGCACTGAGATTGCATGCTAAGAGACAGGACGTACAGATAAAAACAGACAAATGAAAAACAATAAATATATATACAGAGTTGAAGCTTGGACTAGCTTCTGTTGCATAAATCCCTGAACCCCAATGCAGTTTCACGGTAATGGGTATTTATCTGTGACTTTAAAGTCACCCCTCCAGTTAAATAGTGTTTTTATTCTTGTTCATACAGTTTAATGTTTGAGCTTCAGCGGAGTGATGTATTTGCAAAGACGAGAAGGCTCTTTTTCTTACGTTTCACATTTCAGAAAGTGTACATTTGTGCTAGAAGCAGGTCGTGGGGCTAGACAGATTATTCGGGATATGAAAAATACATGTTGCAGTCCTGGATAATCATGATTGACTGATTGATTGACATATTCCTTTATTCGAATGCCATGATACAAATGATGTTGCATCGTTCAAGCGATGAAGAAGCTTAAAAATATCTCCGTCGAGAATCAAAAACAAAACTAATAGAAAAGCTATCATATCCAAACGGTCACAGTGGAAAAAACGGATAATTAATTAAGAACGTACTACATAGGACACAACAGACCACATAACTATGTCAGTAATGGACAGAGGAATTCAAGCAGCGTCCCTAAATACCCAAGCCAGATCTGGGCCATCATCTGACCAAAATAACTTTCTGCAAGACAGAGAAATCACTATTTGTATGATATAACATTAAATCAAATTTATTTTCAACATTGCAAAGTGTAAGGTAGAATTTTAAACTTTTATATTGGCAGAAATTTGATTTGAATTAGTCATATTTGTATTACCCCGGCTTGAGAGACTGCATTAAAATTTATAACGGAATTGTATTTTCAGATTCACATCCCAACTTATGCCCATCTGGGTCTCTGAGGAGGAATTCTGTAAAGATTGACAAGACACCTTTAAGGTCAAACAGCCCTTATATTTCAGATCTGTGCTGCTGCTCTGGACCTGTTTGCTGGGAACAGTGCTGGGAGAGTCGGTCCCCTGGCATGAAGGAAAAGGCACACATGCAGCAAAATCAGAGGTGGATGTGAGCGTGAGGCAGAGAACGCGCCCGCCAGGACCAGCTTCGCGACTACACCTGGCTTTAAGCTGTTTCTAAATAAGTCACCTTCCCAAACTCAATGTAACTTAATGGCTGGGTGTTGTTTTTTTTAAGGGGTGTTTGAAAAGGAGACAGGTCTGTGGCAGGGGTAGAGACAGAGAGTAAGATGTACGCTCCTGGGAGAGGGGTTGGAGGCGGTGACATAGCCTAGAGCAGGCTCTTGGTGTTACGGAGAAAGAGCATAGTCATCGACCCTGAATTCAGAAGCTGCTGGAGACCCAGGCTTGATGGGAGTTGGGATACCTAACTGCTTGAATGCAGGGTGGGTTTTTATAGTTGGTCCAGATGACGAAGGCTCCTTCCGGCCAGTAACTCTGTTATTCGAGATGTAGTTTCAGGGCTTACTGCTCATTTTCCTTTGTAGTCAGGTGATATCCAAAGAATCCATGACTAGGATGAACTGGCCTGAAGAGTGATGTCTGACAAGGATGGGGTAGAGGTGAACTGCTGTTTCAAGAACCTGAAACGATCACCAGACGATCACCCCGCTTCAGGGTGCTAGATGAAACTCACTGAATAAGAGGCTGGACAGGTGGAGGGAATCGCTCGTTGGCTGCTATTTTTAATGATGATATAATACAAATTATCAAAGCCAAGGCATATCTGTAGGTGTTTCTTTGAAATCTCCGCAAGTCCATGCTGAGAGAAACCAACACCGGGGGGCATAAAAGTCTTACTCCTCAACCTTTTATTGTTATTGTTAGGATCATGAAGGTAAACACGTACAACATGATTTTAGAAGATATTCAGCATGTAATTTACGAAAACATTAATTGGGCCGAAGGATATTACTAAGTATTTAAAGAGTCCTAAGGGGACATTCCAATTGCTTTCCATTCATCTCCTTTTTTCCACGTGTACCAGATAATACGTGTGTTATTCCTCCAGTTTTGGTGAATATAGTGACTCTTTGTGGAAATTTTTAGCAGAGAACTATTTGATTTAGATTTAAAATATTTTCAGACAAAGGTGGCACAGTGATGAAGTGGTTACCACCTCCGCCTCACAACAAGAAAGTTCAATTCCGAACCAAGAATCGATTCTGTTTGCATTTTTCCCCCCTGTCTGGTGGATGGGTTCCAAGTTCTCCAGTTTCCTGTCACAGTCCAAAAGCATGCGTTAGGTTAATTGGAGACCCCAAATTGCCCTGACATGTGAGTGAGAAAGTAACTGGTTTTATGTCTTTTGCCCTGTGATAGACAAGCGACCGATCCAGGGTGAACCCCGCCTCTCGCCCAATGAGAGCTGGGATAGGCTCCAGCCTCCCTGTGACTCTGATTAGCAGGATTAGTGGTACAGATGATGAATGAATTAATTAATTTTTAGATGACTGTTCGGCTAAGGATATCCCAAACTCAGAGGATTAGGAGTAGAAGATAGGGCTTTAGAGAATCAGGATCGTGGGCTCAGTTTGATGCCTGGTATTGGTCAAGCGTTTCCGGCATAGTAAGAGCTCTGACAAGGGCTTCAGCAGAGGAATTATATTTATTTGTTCTTACAAAAAGCGGTTTTCATCAAGAGAATTCGGTTTGGCATTGGGATTGATCAGATCCGTATGCTTATAGTCCAAAGTGGTTTGGAAGGTAAGACTGTTGGGAAGGGAATCCAAAAAAAAAAAAAAGCGGTAGGATTGCCCCCCGGCGTCCCTGCTGACGCCGGTGAGCCAGGGCTTTTGGGCAAGGCTAACATGCTGGGAGGAAATCATTTAGTTGGCTGCATCACCTTGTCACGACCACTGTGATTCTTATGGAAGGTCCTGGGAGGATAAGTTAGCTTGACCAAGCTGCATGGCCGAGGTGTGAGATCCCACTGACTCAGTGCGGAATACGATGGGCATGCAGTATCAGAAAAGAATGGGAGTGTATGGTATGCCACGTGACCGGCAGAGCTCTTGAGATATGGAGTTCTTTTCTCTGTGAGGTTCCAGGATACAATTTTCCAGAGATTTAGTGGAATCACGGGCTGCAAGTTCTCCTTTTTAAATGTTAATAATGACCATGTATAAATACTCCTTAGTGCCGCACTATTTCATGTAATCTCAGCTCAGCCTTTCAATAAACCAGTATCATGAGATACCCGAGCTGGGGTTGAGGGAAAAAAGCGACCAATCTGTCAGACACCTAGGAACATCTAAGCAGGAAGTAGAGTGGAGTTGGATGTTATTTACATGGTTCAGAATCACAACACAGTTGTCTCATGACACGTTACACCTAGAGAGGGTCTGGACCACACTCTTCGAATATATTTAAAAAGAAGAGATGCCTTTATTGTCACATACAGTTATACGTAGAGCAAAACATCAGCAAAATTTGACCACTCCATTCAACCCATCATGGATCCACCATGAGCAGAAGGCAGCAAAGGAGCAACACCAGGGGAGCAGTTATGGGTTCAGGGTCTTGCTCAACAACACTTCGACAGGCCAGGAGGAACCGGGATTCAAAACAGGAATGTTCGGTTCCACGGACGAACTCTCTAACCCCCCACAATTTTTTTTTTTTTACGGAACAGGAACCCAGCAATCGCCCATGAGCAAGCACTTAGCACCAGTGGAGAGGAAAAACTGCCTTTTACCTTGTATAGAGCCAAAATCAATGTCGGTGCCCTTCTGTCTCGACCGATTTGGGTAGAAAGAGAGAGCGAGAGAGAAGGACAGAGAGATCGAAAACAATTGAAGTCAAAAGAGGGATTTGGAAGAACAGGTACGAATTATATTTTACCAAGAATAATTGCAGTGCGAACAGTTACATAGAAACAGCTATAATCATATATTAACAGCTTTAATATTCATAAACAAATTAATTGCATTTCCTGAGGGCTCCAAAATAGGGGTTCTGGTCAAGGCACAGATGTTTATGGGAAGACGGAAAGGAGTAAATCACACGATTGATGACGAAACACAGCACGATTGTTGACTGATCAATGTAGTCCCTCATCAGAAGGTTGGCGGTACAATTCCCAGCCACACCAGTCTGCATGCAGAATTGCCCTTCTGCAAGCCACTGAACTCTCGGTTGCTCCAGAAGACCTGCTCAGCGCATTGCATGGCACCTGTGCCCCTCATCGTTAGATTAATCCCACTGTAAAGCTCTTTGTAACCATAACATGATGAAAGCACTATATAAGTGGGTACCGTTTGCCATCAAAAGTTTTTAAAATTATAAATTTTCATAACCACACAATAGCGCCATTGTGAATTGGAAAGTCCGGGAGGCTGGGTCAGCACACCGATGACGCTTGGTGAGTGAACGGGCAGGCCAGTGGGTTAATTTCCAAGCTGCTAGCAAACAGGAACAATGTCAGAGTGGAGGGGGAAAAAAATAACAGGTGAGTCACTGGAAGAGCGCAAGGAGCAGACGAGAGCAAAAACCTCATTTGGGTCCAAAGCTGAGCGGCCGCTGAATGCAGGTGTGATGATTTGATGAGGAGCAGGTGCGCCAGCAGCCGGAGGGGGAATAGGGCGCCATGCCCACCGGAGGAGGATCCAGACACACATGCATACACACACACGCACACACACACACACACACACACACACGCACACACACACGCACACACACACACACACACTATGGAGAGAGTAAAATAGAAAGGGAAAGAAACAGAAAATAACTGGAACCCATCCAGCTGCAATCAGGTTTCGAGCCCACATTTGAACACCAACAATATCTGTATCATTAATATCTATTTTTAAATTAGATTTCATTTTAAATGAAATGGTGATTTCATTATTCATTCTATTTCATTGTTTGCGTTTTTAGTGTTTGAGCTATTGGAGATACAGATTGTTGAAAAAAAGTCAGTATTTTACATTGGAAAATTTGCTGTCTTGGATTTTGAATTTAATTGTATTCGGGGCTTTTGTCAGTGAATTTCGGTGAAGAACATCTTCTTATTTATACATTTTCCAATTTCAGATATTTATCTTGTATGATTTTCATTTACATTCCCTGCGTTTGGAGAGCTAAACATTATAGCTTAAATAATAGTCTTACAACCCGTGCATTTGTAGCAGGCTAATATTTTCATGGTGCTGTATTGATATAGGCAGTAAACTTAAGATGTGAATATTGTCAAAAAAGGGGGTGAGAAAGAATAGTTTGATCATATACAATCCAGCGATCAGAAACAATCATTTGATCATATCATATATATCTGCACCTCTCATTTTAGTGAATATTTGAATCTTCAAAAAAAAAATGAAGAGCAGCCACAGTATAGTCCTGTGAAGCAACAATTGGTTCAGTCAGGACAGCTGGGAGTCGGAGGGGAAAGAATAAGCACCAATTGTAATATTTTATTTTAACAGCCTGGCTCTGTTTCTGGGAGTGAAGACCAGCGGCCAGATCCACAACAAGGCGAAGAGTGGTGACTAAAGAAGTGACATTGATACAGGCAGACACAGTATGAGAAGGAGGAGCTGGGGTGGAGGCGTGTCTCAATGGAGCCCAAGCCGGACATGTAGGTGGACTAAAGCTGTTTAGATAGGGCGCTATAAATGACATTTGGAGCACAAGCACAATAGATGTGTTAAAGATGAGTGAGCCTCATCTGATATACACAGTCTTTGATCTACTGATTAGAATACATTTGCCCGCTTCACTTTCCTCAACTCCATGTTCTTGTTGCAGGACAGATATTTTCACATCTTTTCAAATCATTTCATTCCACTTAGACATGAGAAAGATGTTTATGTTGAAGATTAACCTCAGCCCTGTACACTAGCTTTGTTGTGTACACATATGAATAAATGAGCATTTCTCCTTCACCCCCTTCTCCACTCCTGACCAGATACGCTTCTCAGATGTGTTATTTATACCAGGCGCCTTGATGTTTGATGGTTAAGCTTGACCTAAAACCCATCTGGTGACATCCATCTGCCACTCGGCTGCATCCCGTAAAGTGTTACTTTTTTTATTTTTCCTCTTCATCATAGCATAAACACCATCATCACACTTTTCAATCCTCTCCGTCCACTTTTTGCATCCTTTCCTTTCGGAGCTGCTTGTGAGGCATTCAGGCACTGGGACAGTTCACAGCAGAGTTGCCACTGGTGCCAAGGGGCCGTCACTATTTGAAAAGGCAAAGCTTAATGACGCCATCCCACAATTTTTCAATTCATTGCTGAATGAGTCTAGTTGCTTGGCATGAACATCTCTACAAAGATAGTTCTATTAACATCGGTAGGTCTTTTGAGAGTCATGGTGTTTACATTTAGTAATAAGGGCTTTACAGCATTGATTCTAAATGCCTGGATCTCGCTGATGGCTGCATGAAGAAAAGTGAAAGAGAAAGTCCAAATGACGTCAGATTAATGTTTGATTTCCTAGGAAGTTCATAAATTGTCAATAACTCTTATTTTTTTTGACAGTTTTGAGCATTTTAGAGTTAAACAATTATCTACTGATAATCAATTTAGTAGCCATTTTTTGATGATTGTAAGCCAATGTTTGTATCTACTAGAATTCAGCACAAACAAAAGGGAAAAGACACACACACACACACATACACACACACACACACACAATTCTCAATCACCCTGACCCTCAACATTTGTTGGCCATCTATTAGCCGCTATTAGCCCCTATTAGCCTAGTGTTATCCCCCCTTCCATCCGCTGACATGAATTAGACCGATTGTGTGTGCGAGCGCACACACACACAGACAGAAACACACACCCATGCACCCACGGCATCAGGAATTTCAGGGCTGGAAAATTACGCAGCTACATCGTGCAATCAGGTTTTTAGTGCACAGAAACAGACTGGGGGAACTGATCACTGGATCTCTGCACCAGCAGCGGATATAGAATTATCTTAATATGTCTCTTTGTAAAAGGGAAACGGGGAGGGAAATTTTAAAGACATCATTGAAAAATCTGCAAACTAACAACCCAGTCCATGTATAGATTTTTTTAATGGCAAAGTACTTGATTCACGTGAAACAAACGGTATATCAAAAATCTAATTAAGAGGAATTAACATACATTGTATGATAATCTTAGCTCACAATTGACAGGTTATTTCATTATGATCAGGAGAGGCAAACAAAAGACTTCATGTTTCTCTCTTGAATCTGTTGCATTCTGTTGTTTAGCAGGAAGTGCAAAAGTTGAAATAACTTTTATTAACATAAAAGGGGTTCGTGCTTCCACCTCGCACCTGTTTCAGTTCTGACAAGGGGCCTTTCTGTGTTGAGTGTGCATGTTTCTCCCCCTTGTCTGCGTGGGTTTTCTCTGGGTTCTCCTGTGTCCTCTCCCAGGCCAACATACATGCGGTAGGTTGGAGATTCTGCCCGGACGTGTGAATGACTGACTGAATGGTTGTATGTCTGTATGACTTGTGAACGGTTGTTTGTCTTTCTATGAGGTGGGAAGGAGGGAGTGATTGGCGTTTATGTCTCTATATGTGGCCCTGTGGTCGACTGGCGACCGGTCCAGGGTGAACCCTACCCGATAACAGCTGGGCTCCCGTCCCCCTGTGACACTGAGACCAGGGGACATGGCATAGATTAGAAAATGAATGAATGAATGAAATCAAAACTGATAGAGTGGCCAAAGCCGGCCCAATGAGGAAGTAAGATGACTTCATTCTATCCAGATTCAGGCCGCCAGCATTGAAAATTGTTGTGATGATGAAGATTGCAGTAGGAGTTTCTTCTTCCTCACCACCACCACCACACGTAAAACCCATAATCATCCCCCTAATTGAAAATAAATGCACTAATTTCACCTTTTCCGTGATCTCTCCGGTGATCTTTCTGTAAATTTCCCTGTTTTTCTGTGCACAAACCGTATCTGACCTTAACCACAGGATTTTTTGTTGTTGTTTTTAACAGGAAAAGAGCATGTACGCGGCACAAGAGGTTGAGAACAGAAAAATGACTTCCAAAACGTTTAGGGTTGGAGGACTTGTTGTGGCTCATGTCATCTCCTACACAGCGTCCGCTGTGACCATCACATAGCAGGAAGAAAGTGACATTTGAAAGGTGGATCGCAAATGAGTCATCCACAATGCGGCTTAATTAACTTCCTCACCTACACAACACAATGTTCCCTGCTTCCCTCTCTTCCACAAATTACAGCTCGGCTGCAAAAATCTGTGATAAAAAAAATAAATTAAAAATATCCTAACTATCATTTATAAAAGCATGGGAGACAATCAGACTTGACCTATCAAGATAATTAGTTTAATATCGGAGGCATAACAAATAATGTTCTTGATAATATGCTATTATAATGTAATTTGACCTCATAAAACTCCCCTTGATTTGTGATCCTTGATAATCTTGCATTTCAGTCAATTGTTCAATTTCCCCTCCTCCATTTTGGGAGTACAGGGGGTTTTGTCTTACCGATAGCTCTCTGGCTTAAACTTGTTTCTAATTTTGTGAGATAAAATTTAAAGAAAGGTTGCTCTTTGTAGATAAATTGTGTTGAAGAAAGCATAACTAATATTAAGCCACAGTATGTTTTGGTGTCTTTATACGTATATGAGTATTGCTGTGTCAGTGCAAAACATTCCGAGTATGTATGAGCCTGAGGAAAAAACCTTCTGGGGATATTTGTATGCAATCTGATTAAGTATGTCTGTCCAAATCCATATTTTCTGATTATGTGCTCAAGGTGCTGAGAGGGCGTGGCATTTTTTTTTAATCTCACTCCTGGCCCTGAGTGCTGCTGCATCAAAAGTGGGTGGAGGGGAATTTAATGAATCGACTAACCCCTTCTCCACCCACAGCGCTGTTTTAAAAAGCGTCTTGAGATAAATCAGGGCTCTGTTTCAACAATCAAAACATATGGCCCATTAATAAAAAATCCAAAATGGAACCAAATTCACTTATGATGTTTTGAAGATGAAAAAAAAAATAAATAAAAAAACACCAATGCGCCAGGCGGGTTGTTCAAAGGGTTCCCCGCTCATTAATTCATAGGACTGGGCAAAACACTGATAAACCATGAACCAATCATAAAGTAGGCTCTCATTCCTTTCAACAGCCGGGTGTACCTGCAACAGGGGCCCGAGGGGGTCAGCGCTAATGTGACGGCGCTTTGACTCGGAGTGAGCAACGAATCAGTTTATGTCGCGACAAAACTGAAAACGCCGCTTGACTCGACCAAGGTGTTGCTCAGAGAATTTTTAAATCAAGATGAAAAACACCAATAAATAAATAAGAAATGTGGAAAAAAAGAAAGGCATCTCAGTTATTTCACATGGATCTTAAAGTGATGAAAAAAGAAGAGAAGAAACACTAGGCTTTAATTTCCATTAAGAAACAGAGATTGATGGGAACCATCACGTAATCATGGAGGCAGGAACCAGAGGAGTATGAGAAATCTGATGTTGGACCTGTAATGGCCTTGGACCTAAGTGAGGAAGACAGGAGCATTTCCAAAGAGCTCGAATTACGCGAATTACAAACCCTTAGAGCACAGTTTCTAAGCAGTTTATCTCGAGCAGTGGCAGTGCCCGCAGGCACCTGGTCGCCCGCAGGTAGCCTTTGAGACGCCTGCAGAGTACTAAAAATAGCATCCATCTCCAACGCAGCTGTCCAAGCCGAATGTGGTCGTTCTACTATGTCGTACGCCTGTGAAAGAGGTGCGTTGCAGCAGCATCCCGGAAGCCTGTCTCCACATGAAATATGTGGAGGGTCTATTTTTGACAGAAGCCGCGCCACTCTGCTCAGAGCAGATCCACTGAAGCAGGAAGCCGGATAGAAAAAACAGTTGAGGATTTAAAAATTTTTTTTTTAGCATATACCGATCACCTGACACTTGACTGAATATCTCACCACTTCATCAGTGTAATAACAGCTTGCCAGGAATCAATCAATCAAAGAATATTCATTATGAATGCCCAGAAATACTTAAAACGTGAAATACATAATTTAGGCTTCTGTGGAGCAGCATGATTGAGTGGGAGAGAGCATTAATAAACAGAATTCCACGAAAGGACGTTTTCTTACTTTTAAAATACAATGATTTTTAACCGAAATGTAAAAAAAAAAAAAGTCATCCGCTTCTTGAACATTTCCCGCAGGGGTCTAGAGCAGCGTCGGAGACGGAGCAAATATGAGGCATGAACACCTGAAGGCACAAAAGACCTTCTCCCTGACCTTTGGAATGGACGAGTTAAACTTTGATGGGATTGTGACGGAAATCATATTTGTCAAAACAAGAATATATCGTATTATGACTGTAGAACTGATTGCTTGACTAAAAATGTACATACATGTATCTGTATATATATTTATATGAATATTCATTCATTCATTAATAATATTTAAATTATGTCCGACTCTTCTTCTCTGAATTTATTTTCAGCAGTGAGCAGCAGAGGCCCAGCAGGCACAACGCTGTTGGGAATAGGTGAAATGCAGAGCGGGAACGGGAGGAAACAAAGGGGGGCCGGGAGTAGGGGGGCTAGCGGGGGGCCA
>CAAKHD010002190.1:8005-32109 GCA_901007705.1 Fistularia tabacaria
CCGGGCGCGGGGCCACCCCCCCCCCCCCCGCACCCCAACGCAGGGGGGGCGTCGTCCTTGTGGGGACCCACCGCGCGGCGGGTGGGGGCGGGCTCGGCCCCCCCCCCCCCCCCCCCCCCCCTCCCTCGGTAAACAAAGAGACCGCACCGGCGCGGTCGCTCGCCCCGCTTGAACGCACCCCCCGAAAACCCGGGACAGCTCCGCATCGACTGCCCCGTCGATTTTCAAGAAGAAATCAATAAAATCTGTCAGGTTAAGACGGGGAGGACAAGCAAGACATGCCGCTCACCGTTAGCCTGCGACTAGCTAATCGCGTAGACAGTGACGTGACCCGCCAAGGGGGTGACTGCAACCAGACACCAGCACCGCGGTACTGCAGTGTCACAAAATACTCCCAAAACACAAAACTACTTCGATAAAACTCGGTAGTTGTGCGTCTATTTTGGCAACAAAAGAGGGGAGAGAGCATGGAAAGGCCACGGCGCCCCCCTCCCTCGTCCTCCTCCTCCCGAGCTGGACGTAGCGGCTAGCTGGCTAGCTGACGCACAAACCTAACTCGGGGAAGCGATTAAACTTTTCCAACCAAAGCTAGAAAGAACCGATGCCTTTATCCCGCTCCCGCGCCGAGTTAAACCCGCAAAATTCGGGTTAACGGCCGCCTGGTGACGTTAAAAGTTGGAAGGAAATTAAAAAAAAAACATCATCTCTGCGGTGACTGTTAACGATGCCAACGTTTTCTCTTTTTTTTGTGGAGCTGTCTAGCCAAGTCGTGAGGGGAGTTTTCCCCAGCTAGCATGCGGCGTCGGTGTCCATCCCGGGGAGCTTTAGACGATGTCACCGGGCCCCGGTGGCTCACTTGTCGGCCACTCGTTTGTTTTGGGGGGCGCCATGTTCGCCGTCCTCCATCACGGGATAGCGAACGGGGGCAAGCTAGCGCGACTAAGCTGGAGTAGCTAGCGCGACTAAGCTGGGGTAGCTAGCGCGGCTAGGCTAACCTAGCTAGCGCGGCTAGCTGGCTGGCTAGCTTAGCAGCCGTGTTGTCATTGAGCCGCATTTTCACGGGGATTTTAAAATAAAAAAAATGTAAAAAAGATACGATAATAACTCACCTCCGTTACGGCGTCGCTCGCAAACAGCTGCGGTAAATCCAAGGAGGAGAGGCCGCTCACATCGGCGTACTCCGGGCGAGCCGAGGGCCGTGGAGGGCTGCTTCGGGAGTCCCGCCGGCCACGGTACGGCAGCGCTGGGCTGGGAGGTAAACACAAGTGCCGGAGCTCCGCGGGGGGAAGTCGAGTGGTGGAATCCGCCTCGGCGTACCGCCACCCGGGACTCCGCGGCTCCGCGTTAAAGGGCCACCCCCGCGGATTCCACGCCCGGAGGGCACCGACGCTTCCCCGGGTTCGAAGCCCCTCTGACCCCCCGCTGCGGAGCCCCGTCCAAAAAGACACTTTTAGCTCCACTTTAGACTTTTTTTTTTTATTTTTTTTTTATCCATTACTATTCTTATTTATCTCTTTAAAAAAATGTACTGCAAAAAAAAAACACATGTTGTTCTAATAAAGTCAAGTCCTCACACATTTTAAAGTTTTTAATGATTCCTGCACGTTAATGAGAAAAGACACAAATATGCAATGACGGAAACACACTTTGATAAACACACGTTTTTCACCAGATTGTTCCCAAGTTAAATTTCACTCAAAAAACATCTATTTTGTTGATGTTATAAGAAACGTAAGTCCTCGTACATTTCCAAGTTTTCATGATTTTTGCACGTTAATGAGAAAAGACACAAATCTGCAAGAACGGAAATGCACGTCTTTCCCCAGATAATTACCAACGTTAATTTATATGAAAAAAAAAACATTCTTTGTTTTATTAAAGGTAAGTCCTCACTCTTGTTTTAGTTTTCAATCATTTTTGCACGTTCACGAGAAAAGACACAGATATTCAATAACAGAAACACACATCTTTCCCCAGGTAATTACCAAAATTCTTTTTTATCCAAAAAACATTATTTTGTTGTTGTTTTATTCAAGGTAAGTCCTCGCACATTTTTCAATCATTTATACACTTTAATGAGAAAAGACACACTGAGAAACACACACAAGCATCTTTTACCAGATAATTAGATGAAATCAAATTAAATTCAATTTAAAAAATGTCAATTTTGTTGTGATAATAAAGGTAGGTACACACACATCTTAAGTGTTGAATATTTCTGCACGTCAATGAGAAAATGCACAAATATGTAATAACGGAAGTTACACACTTTGCGAAACACACCTTTCCCCAGATTATTACCTTAATTAATTTTTTATCCAAAAAACATCTATTTTGTTGTTGTTATAATAAAGGTAAGTCCTCGCACATTTTAAAGTTTTTCACAATTTTTGCCGTTGATGAGAAATAACACAAATATGTAACGACGGAAACACATTTTGAGAAACACGACTTTCGCCAGATTGTTTCCAAATTAAATTTCATTCAAAAAAACATATTTTGTTCTTGTCACAATCAAGGTAAGTCCTCACATTTTAACTTTTTAATGATTTATGCACTTTAATGAGAAAAGACACACGATGAGAAACACACACGAGCATCTTTTACCAGATAAATTACCAAAATTAAATTTTTTATTCAAAAAAACATATTTTAGTGTTTTAATCAAAGTGTCTTAAGGTGCCTTCAAGTGTCTTAAAGTTTTTAATGATTTATGCACATTAATGAGAAAAGAGACAAATATGTCATGACAGAAACAAACATCTTTCACCAGATAGTTACCGAAATCAAATTTCATTCACAAAACCTCTATTTTGTTGTTTTACGAAAGGCAAGTCCTCACACATTTTAAGTTTTGAATGATTTCTGCGCCTTCATGAGAAAAGACACAAATACGTTATAACGGAAACACACTTTGAGAAAGACACCTCTTTCACCAGATAAGTGGCAAAATTACACGTCATTACAAGAAATAGAAATATGAACTGAGGTCATTCCATGAGGGTAGATGGAGTGTCTTCCTGGCCTCAGGCTGGCTCTTCTCCACCGGCAGGGAAATGATTACCGGTGACTTTAGGACCTGGGAACCTGACACGGCAGTTCTCTCGACCAGTGAGATGTTCTTTGGGTTTCTGTCTGGTTTCCCTCAAACAGGAAGTGAAGTCCTCGCTCCCCGCAGGACATGGCGCCGGCAGCTTCTGCGTCCTCTGCTGGACGCCGACCATCATCACACCTGAAGATCAGCAGCGCGTGGAGCAGCAGCAGGAGGAGGAAGAAGTTCAGTTTAGGAGACGGAACCCAGCTGGAACCGGGAACCTTCTGACGGCTCAGGTGCCGGAGATCCGCTCGCAGGTAAAAAGGCAAATTGAACTTTTTGACAGGTTTTTTTTCACGGGAAATGAAAATGCGGTTCGGAACGATCATCGCTCGTTTTAGATGTGACTCAAAACATTCTGAAAATAAAAATGCAAATGCATTTTTAATTTGAAGTCTAATCCTTATAGGACTGTTTTTCTTAATGATCCCATTCGGAAACATGTTTTATTTTGGAAAATGAGCGGATTCTCTCCGTCACATCTGTCCGCCATAAGATAAGATTAGATCCTTTTCTTGTTTTTTTTTTGTCTTTCTGTCTTACCATTTTTTTAATCTTGCTTTAATTGTTTCCTGCTGATTTATATTTTGTCCTTTTTTGATATTTTTATCGTTGCGCTGCTGCGACAAAGGAATTTCCCCGTTGGGGATCAATAAAGTATTATCTTATCCTATCTTCTCTTCCCTTTGTTTGAAATCCTTTTGTCACAGCAGCGCAACAACAGCAAAGTCAATAAATATGAATATAAATATCATTAAAAGATAGAAAAAAAAAAAATACAAAAGAAAAAAAAAGACAACAACAAGGATAGAAATCGATAACAGAATAAAAAATATTCACCCGTTCCAGAAGGTCCAGGTTCGGTCCCACCACTGAGCGAGTTCCTCACTGGCTTGTTGAGCCCGTTGACCTCAGCAGTCCCGGCACCGTCCCACCAGGAGAGGAGCTCGCTGGCTAGCATGGACTGCTTGAAGGTCTTGAGGAGCTGCAGACACCAAACCACCTCAGGAAGAACGTCCTGCTCTGAGCCGTCCTGTAGACAGCCTCCGTCTTGCGCGTCCAACTCCAGTTCATCGTTCGTGTGGACCTGGAGGCACTTGTAGGAAGTCCACATGGTGATCGGCGTACGTCTGCTCCGATTCTTCCTGAAGTCCACGACCACCTCCTTGGTCTTGGAGATGTTGAGAAGGAGGTGGTTCTGGTTGATGCATCCGACGTCGGAAGAGTGATCGGAGAACTTCTGGAGGTGGCAGGGACTCGCTAACATGTGTTAGCTATATCCGCTACCTTCTTAAAGGGGCTGCGCCGCTAACGCATAGCACATTACCGCTAAAGTCAACCGCCCGAGCTAGCAGGATGAGCGGAAAACAGACGGAAGAAGCGCCGAGGACTTCAAGGAAAGGCTGCGTTTCACAGACGGTCGCAGGAGTCCGACTGGAAATCCGGATTTATCGACGCAGGTTGTTCCCACGCTCTGCAGGACACGCGGCAACCGGCTCTCCGGTGAGCCGATGAAACCTTCGAAAACCGCCTCGCCGCTCGGAGACCAAGCATCCCGCCTTCGTCGCCGGGACGCAGAGCCGCACTCAGTGGATTCACCTTCATGGGTAGATTTAGGAGGTGGCGCTTCCTCCCCGACCTGACGGTGTTTTATCCTTTTGAATTGAACACAAAACCAAATCACTGATCAAGAGGGACAAAAAGACAGATGGGTTTTTTTTGGACAGAACCTCCGTTATCACTTCTTCTTCTTCTCCTTTCCCTTCAGGGTCTCCACAGCCAGTCCGCCTTCTCCATCCAAGCCTGTTCTCCGGATCCTCCTCTCTTCATGTCCTCTCTCACTACCTCCATACATCTTCTCTCTGGTCTTCATCTAGACCTCCAATTTCAATATCTTCACTCTCCCTCCTCTGTCCGTGACCCAACCATCTCTGACCTTCTCTCCCAAACATCTACCATGTCATTCCTGATCCTCTCCATCCTGGTCACTCCCAAAGAGAAGCTCCACATCTTCATCTCTGCCACCTCCAGCTCTGCCTCCTGTCTTTTCTCCAAACCATCCATCATCTCTGCTCTCACCACTGTCTCCTCCACCTTTCCTTTCCTTCTGGCTGATGTTCTTCTACCTCATAGAACCCCTGACACTTTTCTCCACCCGTTCCAACCCGCTGGAACCCGTGTCTTCACCTCTTCTCCACACTCTCCACTGCTCTGGACTGTTGACCCTCAGTACTTGAACTCCTCCACCTTCTTGATCTCCACTCCCTGTAGCCTCAGCGTTCCTTCCAGGTTCCTCTCATTCACATAAATTACATATTCTGTCTTCATTCCTCTCCTTTCCAGGTCAAACCTCCACCCCTCTAGATGTTCCTCCATCTGTTCCCTGCTCTCACTACAGATCATCTGCAAACATCATGGTCTATGGAGGTTCCTGTCTCACCTCATGTGTCAGCCTGTCCATCAGAACTGCGAACTTCTCTGTCACACCTCCAGCAACACCTCACTCAACTGAACTCGAGTCGTGAAGAATCCGAGCAGGATGACCCGCTCCAGCAGGACATTATCAGACCTAATATTTACCAATCCAGCAGATCGTGTTGGTAAAATCTACAATCTAATCACAGGTCTGTAAGACCATCATCTCAGGTCCAGGTTGAGAACGGAGCAGACGATCTTTAAAAGCCCAAGAACCAAAGTCTCAGGACCACCGAGGAGAGCCAAAGCAGACTTTCTCTTAGAAATGATAAAGGAGGCCAAAGGGAAGAGCAAAAATCATCCGGAGATGCATTGACGACGTATCTGGGAGACGTACGCTCCGGTACTCGCACCGCTGGATCTCAAGCTGCCGGCTTTCATTCGTCTGATGAGCTCGTCTTTGTCCCGAAAAGTCGTCAAAAACAGACGTCCGTCCTCCACATCTGTGAGCGGCTTTCTGTTTCTCACTGTTGCGAAAGCGCCAGCAAGGCCAGACGAATTGCGTAAACGAGTATCATGACTCGTTGGCCAAAAGCGAGCCGAAGGTTCCCGACCCCTGCTTTAGCGGTCGCCAACACGTTCGACGACTGTTCTATCTCCTCCGTCTCTGAGCTGCGTCGCGGGCGACACTAAAAACACTGTTGCCCGCAACGGACTTTGAACGCCTGAGTCGAAAACCGTCTCGTCACTCTCAAGTTCTAGAGCCGGAAACCCTCGCGGGGACTTGATTGGCGCTTTCCCCCCAAAACACGAGGACGTTTTCAAGGTTCCAGTCATGAACATCATCAACCAGTCGTTCAGCGAATGCGTATTCCTGTCACCCTGGGAAACAGCTCTGGCGACACCTCGCTTTTAATCGCAGAAATCCACAGACCGTTCGGTATCCTTCCGGCTGTTTCTGCTGCGATTGGAAAGAATCGTTCCCCGAACAGCCGGTCGATCACCTGGACAACGGAAATCCGTGAGCTTTCGCTCAAAACGTTCCGCAGACACGGCGCGTTGTCATGTAGCGGAGGCGACTAAATCCAGCGGTGGGCGCCATCTTCCCTGGATCGGCGCGAGGCGCTCGATACGGTCGACCAATGTCGCCGCTCACTTGTCATGTGTCCGAGCAACAACCCGCAAACTCCCCGAGAGTTCCCTTGGACCGCTGCGGATCACATCAAGTCACATGGCCTTGTCAAAAGAATCAAATGACATCATTTCCATGATGTTGCTTTTCATGTAGCGATTGAGTCCACTAGCCATGAGAAAGACAAAGGTTGATCTTCACGATCTGTGTGGTACGTTGACACCACTGGAAGTAGAAATATGTATTCTAACAACGGCGTAACATGAAGAGCCGACCGAGCTGAGACAAACACAAACTCCACTTTTTGAAAACACACTTAAACCCATCCGCATTGGAATGATTTTCCCAGCTTGGGTTCCGTCCACACTTTCCCCTCGGGAAACTCTTACTTCGCCTTTGCGAAAACACCTTTTCCCACTCGAAAAAGACACAAAAAAATCTCACCCAATGTTACCGCCTGTTCTTGTCTCTGCACGAACTCCCACAGCCATTCCTTCTTAAAAGAACCGCGTTTTTTTTTTTTGCTTTGGCTCGGCGAGCGGACGTGTCGCCGCCCGTTCCTTGAACGTGCCCGATTGCGCAAGCGCGCAGCTTCAAGGGAACGTCGACCGTTCGGTCTTGCGGACAAAACTGCGGAATTTCAAACCCTCCGCGAACGCGATGAGGTGGTTTCAATCACCGATTGATCGACTCTGGGGCCCGTTACCTTTCACCGTGTACGTCAATGACCTCGCTTCCAGTTGTGGGGATGCGGAGGGTTTGACGTACGCTGACGATACCGTCCTCTTTCAGGGTGGTTGGACGGGTCCTGCCTTGCGCTGAACACCGCTAAAACCGCTGCAATGTATTTTTCCAACAAACAGAAAGTCAAAGTGTGCTCCCAAACATCTATGTGAGCAATGTTGTGATCCAAAACGTTGAAGAAGTTCGATATCTTGGCGTCCTGTTGGGTCCTGTGAAAAGTTGTCTATCAGCGGATGCAGCAAAATCGTATTTCTACGCAGTGACAAAATATAAAATACGAAGCTTCGGTAATCCGATCAGGTACTCCGAAATTCGCCTGGTACATAAAATCCTTCACGATGCTGCCCGGCCCCCCTGAAAAACGTTTGTACAACTGCGCTCGCAATGAACAAGCAGAGCGTTAAGCTCTGCATCCAGGGGAGACTGCAATGTTCCCAAAAAGCCAGTCTGCGTTCGCTCAATCTGCCTTTTCCTACAAGAATATCTTCCGGAATATCTAAAGAACACGGCAGATGTTCACGGCTTTTCACCGGCCGTAAAGGACCGGCTCTCGGAACGCCGGGCCTGTTCGCGCTAACAGCACCAGACGGGTATTTGGCCATCGGATGACACCCCTGCGGGTACCATCTGATGGCTGCCAGGTTACCAGACAACCAGAGTATCGGTGTATTTACGTGACCTTTCCGTCTGATAGCCACCGCACTGCTTCATGCACTTTGAAAACTGCACTGCACTTCATATGTTGCTGCTAAATCTTAGATTGTAACTTGCGTGTTGCACTTTGTACTGGTAATTTTCACCTTCTGAATTGGATTTTATGCATGTCATTTGCACATTTTCAATTGTATTTTACAATGTATGTCAGTTGTTACAGTGTTAAGGACGACAGATGGAAAGTAGCGTAGTGCTAAATCCCGTGCAGCCATCTTTTTCATGTAACTGCACCTTGTCCTTCAAATAAATAAACTAAACTAAACTAAACTCACCACGGTCTCACAGCCAGCATACATGTCCTGCACCAGTACCCCACCTTCAGAAAATACACACTGATATGCATGGTTGCAACACCGAAAACATTGTGTCCGCCTACGCTGACGATGCTGCTGTTTTAATTACAGATCAAGAAGATATCGGGACATTGGAGGTAGAGTGGCCCTGAGGCCTCCAAGTTCTCCACCAGAACCTACCCCGGAGGAGGGAACGTACCCCGGTATGTTTCCGGGGAGTCGCAGAGAAGAATTGAAAGGGAGAAAATAGACGACAAGCTGGCGAAGTGGAGCTGGTTAAAGTCGCAGATGTCGCACAGAGGCGGAGTGTTGGTGTTCACTGACTTGTAGCCTCCGGCTCGCCTGTTCGGACCCTCCATCGGGTCCATCTCTTGAAAATGGTCGTTTCGTTTTCTGGAATATTTGGGTGCCGCGGTCGTTTTTTGTTTTGACCCAGAGGCGAGGGGGGTCGGGGCCTCATCCACCTGGCCAGCAGGACAACCACATGTTCGGAGGTGGACCTCCTGATTCGGTTGGGAGGGAAGTCGCCAGCTGCGTCCTCAGGCGCAACCAGAGTCCCTCCATGTTGAACAAGTGTCCCTTTCTGGTAGCTCTCTGAAAAAGGATTTCTTATTTTTACTGAGTCCAGGTGACTCCCTGATTCTTTCTGCCTCCAAACGGATACTTTCAACCTTCTCGGCATCTGGATTTGCCGCGTCAACGGCGACACAACCGACAAAATTACATGCTAGCTTTTAAACTTTTAAAGCGGGGAAGCTAAACTGGCCGCTGATTGAACTCGGAGGGACGGTTCACGTTCTGGAGACCCTGTGGCCTCCTGGAAGGGCGACGTGAAGGGCGGCTGAAGCTGGAGTTCGCCCTCCACGAGGCCACAGGAGCTGTGGGCTCTTCAGGGCGCCCTGTGGAGCATCTCCAAACAAGGACAGCTGGAGTTCACAACAATCCTTGCTTGGGTTGCTCTGGGCTGATGCCTTCAGGGGTCATCTTCTTCCATCTCACACCGTCTAACTTTCTGTCCTCTTTATCTCCATCCATAAACCTTCTCTCTGGTCTTCCTCCAGACCTTCTGCAACCTCATTGTCTTTCCACCCAGATCTTCACCATCCCTCCTTTGTCCATGTCCGAACCATCTCATTGTGACTTCATCTTCAGAACATCTCTGACGGACTCCTTCCCGATCCTCTCCATCCTCCACATCTTCCCCTCTGCCTCCAGGCTTCTCCTCAGTGTCTCCAAACCAGACAGATCTGGACTGTTGACCCTCTGTGCTTCTTCTTCACCTCTCCAGATGTTCCTTCACCCGCTCCCTGCTCTCACCTCCACCACGCTGAAGGATGCGAAGCCTCTCTGAACCCCAGCCTGGATCGGATGGAAGGTATGAGGCCGAGAATTCAACACGTGGATTCGGTATTCCCGCTCAAACAGGACACAAAGATGGAACCAATAGTCATTCATTCATTCATTCATTCATTCATTCATTCATTCATTCATTCCGGGGATGCTGCAGCTACCCCTGCTGTGATTGGCCGAGAAGCTGGGCCGCTCCATCACAGGGCCACATGTTGAGACATACAACCATTCATTCATTCATTCATTCATTCATTCATTCATTCATTCATTCATTCATTCACAAGTTATATGGAGACATTCACTCACTCAATTAAATGTCATACAGAGACAACCATTCATCCTCTCATTCACAAGTAATATACAGACCTACACCCATTCACTCATTCATTCACATGTCACATAGAGACAACATTCACCCTGTCATTCACACATCTTTTAAACATAGAACCGTCCACTCTCCCATTCAAGCAAACATTAAAACCATTCACCCTCTCATTCACGCCTCATTTCAAACATAACATATAGACATATGACAGTTCACCCTCTCATTCACAAGTAATATTCAGACCTACAACCATTCACTCATTCATTCACTCATTCATTCACATGCAATATAGAGCCTTTCAACCATTCACCCTCTCATTCACACGTCTGGACAATGTCGTGTCTCCAGTGGACCTCCTGCATGTGTTTGGACTTTGTGAGGAGCCCGAAGAACCTCCGAGGAACCCCAGGCAGACACCTGGAGAACATGGAGACTCCACACAGAGAGACCTCCTGTCGGGATCCAACCAGGGACCTTGATACTGTCACGTCTGTGCCTCCAGGATCAATTGAAATGTTGTGATCCAGTGGGTTCCTCCAGAAGGAGAAGGTCAGGAGAACCCTGGGGTTCCCCTTCAAGAACCGCGGGGGTGCAATGCGCCCTGTCGCCACTAGAGGGCAGCAACGCTCAGCTTAAATCGCCACGCTGCCGAGCGGAGACGAGGGGCCACCACCAGACCTTCTCCAGGAGGCCGGGATCCTTCATCCCTTCATGCATTCACTCGTTCATCCATTCCTTTTGTGAAGCTGACCCTGTCTGGGAGGCGGGGCTTAACCAGCGACCGTCACACCCGTCACACTTTTCTACTTTTTTACGCCACACACACATGGATCTGGTTATTTGCTGATTTAACACAATATTTATCTGATGATAATAATAATTCATTCATTCATTCATTCATTCATTCATTCATTCATTCAATATCGTCGTGCTTATGGTGCTGTCAGGGTCGCGGGGGGTGGGGGGGACTGGAGCCTATCCCTGCTCTGATTGGGCGAGAGTCGGGGTTCAACTTGTGCTGGTCGAAACCATATAGAGACACACAACATTCACCCTCTCATTCACGTTATATAAAGAAATATAATGATATACAAGGAGACACACAACAATACACATTATATAGAGACATACAATTATATACATTATATAGAGACATACAACTATTCATCCTCTCATTCACGATTTCACGATATATAGAGACACAACATTCACCCTCTCATTAACATTATATAGACATACAATAATTTACATCAAATAGAGACATACAACCATTCACCCTCTCATTCACGTAATATAGAAACATACATTCATCCTCTCATTAACATAAAGACAACATTCACCCTGTCATTCACGTAATATAGAAACATACATTCATCCTCTCATTAACATAAAGACCACATTCACCCTGTCATTCACATGCCATATAGACATTCAGCCTCTCATTCACGATACATAGAGACATACAATCATTCACCCTCTCATTAACAGTATGTAGTCATTCAGCCATTCACCCTTTCATTCACGTAAGAGAGAGACATACAATCATTCACCCTCTCATTCACATGTCACACTGACCTTCAGCCATTCACCCTCTCATAGCACATCAGGAGGTGACGGCATACCGTTACCTCTGCTCTTCACGAGTGAGGAAGACGTCAGCTGGGACCAGATGAAACCACTCTTGGGATGATGAGCGAGTAGAAAGACGACAAGAGACGGGTCATCAGGGGGTCATCACAGTTCAGCAAGTGCTCTTCTTCTGGAGGCACTGGGAGAGGGCAGGGTGTCAGAGGGAGGCAACCACTGGTGTTTCTACCAAGATCTTAATATTTTTCTAATATTATTTGAAATTATTACGGGTTGAGAGGGGTTCACCTTCAGTCGCTTGTCACTCGCAAGCCACTTACAGAGACATACAAGTATTCACCCTCTCATTCACACGTCTGGACAGTGTAAGGTCTCTGGTGGACCTCCTGCATGTGTTTGGACTGCGGGAGGAACCTTTAGGAACCCCACGCAGACACATGGAGAACATGGAGACTCCACACAGAAAGGCCTCCTGTGGGAATCCAACCCCGGACTTTCTGGCTGTGAGGTAGAAGCCCTAACCGCCGCGCCGCCCTCGAGTACTTCATGTTTGCAGTATTACTCCTCCGCTTCCCCTTAAACTCGGGATGAAGCGCAGGCTACGCTTCACTTTTGAAAGTGTTACGCGGCGGCGGCGGCAGCCATCGGCCGCCCGCCTCCATCTCTGAGCCCGTCCTTCAGAGGCGCCTTCAGAGCTTTCAGCTGGAACATGTTCCGGCTCGTCCTTCGCGCGCCGCTCGACGCTGCCGCTAGCGGAAAGAGTCAGACAGTGATGTAACACCGACCTCTGGAGTCCTTCTCCAAAACCGGAAGCTTCCGGGCCTCTCGTCATGAGAAGATGAAGTAGGAAAAAAAAGGAAAAGTTTCCTCCTCACTTCCTGGGTTCCTCTCATCCAGAAGCTCTGCAGGAGCCCACAGACAGATCACGATCCCTGTAATTGTGGCTCCGGGTGCCGGCTCTTCGGCTGGAACGGCGACGAGCGGCAGCCTTTGTTTCCCGTCAGGGCGCCGCCCCGCTAACAAGCCCTGTGGAATACGTCTCGCTAACTTTCCCGACAAACTTCCTCTCGCCTCGGACCGCGGGAACGTTCCCCGCCTTCCAGGTGGCCTCCGGTCTCATCTGCTTTGACCTCACCGGTGGAAGTCGAGGACGCGGGTGAAGAACGTGGGTGGCCCTCGACCTCCCGCCGATCTGGACACAGCGCTCATGAAGTTCCTGGTACGTCCTAGAGGGCAGTAAAAGGCAGTTGTATGCTCCCTCCTGGGGGCAACATTGGGTCCCGGTGCCATGGGGACAGAGACATCAGAAGGTGATCCACAAGAAGAAGAGAGACTTGGAAGAGGACAGGAGGAGTTGATGGATCATCTGGGCACCAGAGGGGAACTTGGAGCCGTTCTGTGTACAGTCGGTCCAGGCAAAAGGACATCCAAAGGTTTCTGCACCGGTAAAAGGTACTTGTATGCTCGCTCCTGGGGGTAACATTGGGTCCTGTTGCCATGGGGACAGAGAAATCAGAAAGTGATTCACAAGAAGAAGAGGGACCTGAAAGAGGACAGGAGGAGGTGATGGATCATCTGGGCACTAGAGGGGAACTTGGAGTCATTTAATGCCCAGTCGGTCCAGGCAGAAGGCTGCCCAGGCGGCTAAAAGGCAGTTGTATGCTCCCTCCTGGGGGAAACATTGGGTTTCTGGAGAAAATCTCAAAGAGTATGGTCCACGTGGAAAGGGGTTATCAGTCAACTGGGTTGGGATTGACCTCCTGAGCAGGTGGAGAAGCTGCTCCCCTGAGGGCATCAGCTGAAGAAGCCCTTGTGCAGATCTTTTAAAGCATCAAGAAGAAGAAGAAGACACAGCATTGCATGAAGACAACCTTGGAGGGCATCCGGTCACGAAGTGTAATCCTGTTACCCACGGCAACCTGCGACGGGAGAGTGGGGGTCAGGGTAGCACGTGGACGTCCACGTGTTACCCTGCCTGCTCTCTGTTCCAATCATCAAGCCATCCTCTGGTGGCCTCCGAGGGGCGCCGAACGCCACTTCTCCTCCGACTTCCCAACGTGACCTTCACGACTCAACCTTTTTTTTTTTGTCGCCCCGGCAGTTGGCCGGCCAGCGGTACAAAGCCAGCGGCACCGGCGGCCATTAATTGCCGGACCGTTGGGGAGGAGGAGGGGTCGATTCCCAGACTGCGCCCGTTAAGGTCGTGACCCGCGCGCTTGATGACCCCCGAACCCCCCCCCCCCCCCCCCCCCCCCCCCCCCCCCCCCCCCCCCCCCCCCCCCCCCCCCCCCCCCCCCCCCCCCCCCCCCCCCCACCACCACCACCACCCTGCTCTGATGTCGCCTTGTTTCCGAAACCTTCCTTTGACTTGACGTGAGGCGGCGTCTGCTCGACGGGCCAAGGGCTCACAAAGGACCATCTGGGGCCGCCGGGCAGCGAGAGGGGCCCCGCTGGTAAGTGGGTTAATGACTGTGAATGAGAGGGTGAATGGTAGGTTGCCTATATATATCTATATGCGACCTGGGAATGATTGTTTGCCTCTATATCACATGTTATATGAATGGGTGAGTTGTTGTCAGTCTCTAAATATATGGACATAACATGTGAATGAGAGGGTGAATGGTTGTTTGCTTCTATATGACACGTTCAATGAAAAGGTGAGTGGTTGTATGTCTGCATGACGCACGAATGAGAGGATGAATGGTTGTTTGCCTCCATAAATCACCTCAAATGAATAAGTGAGTGGTTGCATGTCTTTAAATATGACTCGAGAATGAAAGGGTGAATGGTTGTGTGCCTCCATATGACGCGTGAATGAGACGGTGAATGGTAGTTTGTATATATATAGCATGTTGTATGAATGGGTGAGTGGTTATATTTCGACATATGACGCGTGAATGAGAGGGTGAATGTTTTGTCTGTCTCTATTTATCTCTCTTTGAAAGGTGTATGAGAGGGTGAATAGTAGTTTGTCTCTTTTGTAAATGTTAAATGAACGCGTGAGTGGTTGTATGTTTCGATATGACATGTGAATGAGAGGGTGAATGGTTATTTGCCTCTTTATGACATGTTAAATGAATAAGTGAGTGGTTGTGTGTCTCGAAGCGATGCATGAATGAGAGGGTGAATGATTGTTTGTCTATATATTACAAGTTAAATGAATGAGTGAGTGGTTGTATGTCTTCTATATATGAGGTGTGAATGAGAGGGTGAATGATTGTTTGTCTATATATTTCTATATATGAGGTGTGAATGAGAGGGTGAATGATTGTTTGTCTATATATTTCTATATATGAGGTGTGAATGAGAGGGTGAATGATTGTTTGTCTATATATTTCTATATATGATGCATGAATGAGAGGGTGAATGATTGTTTGTCTATATATTTCTATATATGAGGTGTGAATGAGAGGGTGAATGATTGTTTGTCTCTATATTTCTATATATGAGGTGTGAATGAGAGGGTGAATGATTGTTTGTCTATATATTTCTATATATGAGGTGTGAATGAGAGGGTGAATGATTGTTTGTCTATATATTATATATGATGAATGAATGAGAGGGTGAATGATTGTTTGTCTCTATATTTCTATATATGAGGTGTGAATGAGAGGGTGAATGATTGTTTGTCTATATATTACAAGTTAAATGAATGAGTGAGTGGTTGTGTGTCTTTATATATGAGGTGTGAATGAGAGGGTGAACGGTTGTATGTCTCTTTTATGTGTGAATGAGTGAATATTTTTTTTGTCCCGATAGGAAGTGTGAAAGAGTGAATGCTAGGTTTTTGTCTGACCTGTGAATGAGAGGGTGAATGCTTTTTTTTTGCCCCTAAATAACATGTTAAATGAATAAGTGAGTGTGAATGACAGGGTGAATGTTTCGTGGTCCCCGGGATGAACGGGGTCGAACCCCTCCTCTCGACCGACGGCAGCTGACCTTGAAGCAGGATAAGCAATGGAGATAATGAATGGATGGATGAATGGATGAATGAATGAATGAATACATAAACCCTCAGCAACTCCTTGCCAAAAAGGAAATAACGACTTCATCCATCACGGAAACGACAAATCCCAGAGAATCAGCCGGTAGAAAAGCCAGGTTTGACCCTCCGGACCAAATATGGCGTCTGATCTCCAGAAGGTGCGACGACGGCTCTTGAAGACGCGCCGGCAGGAGCGGCGGGGTCGTGAGGAGGTTCCCCCCCCTCGCCAGCAGCCGGCGGCGGCACGTGACGGCGGAACGTGAAGCCAGCTGATGGCCACGGTGGCGCTCGTAGGAAGTCTGGTCCAGCGAAAGCCTCTTTTTTCGTCCTGGTCTCCCTGGAAGGCGCCTGCCTGAGGGCTGTTTATGTTGAACGTGCCCGAGGCAGCGGGTAAGAGAAACAGTTTGTGTCTGGGTTCTGTTCCGCCGGGTCGAGGTACGTGGAGATATCTGGCGGTCCTTCACTGAAAAGTAGCGTTTACTGTAAGAAGAACGATAGTCCTGCTGCGACGCACAGAGCCGTCCCTGAAGGCCCCTGGAGAATCTCCCAGGAAACAAATCCATCCATCCATCTTCTGCGGAGAGAGCCGGACTTCCCCCTTCACCAGCTCCTCCGGGGGAATTCTGAGGTGTTCCGAGGGATAAAGTCACTCCAGCTCGTCCTGGAGGTGTCCAGGAGGCACCCCGACCAGATGCCTCCTCACCCGTGCTTCTCCGCAGCGGGAATTCCCCTCGACATCTCCTTGTCGTGGCGACTGGACTTGGATTTCTTCCTGTTCTTCAAGTCCAGTCGCCACGACCAGGAGATTTCGACAAGATTTCACCATCACCTGGATCATCTCGTATCCCCGATCCGGTTCCTTTGGTCCCTCAGCTCCAGGCCGGAGGTGAGGACGGGAACCTGGATCCACCGGCAAATCCAGACTCTCCTTCTTCTTCTTCACCACGACTGACAAGCGCAGAGTCCCCTGTTGCGCCATCGTCCCCTCACTCCTGGACAAGACCCTCATATACTTGGTCTCCTCCTCCTTGGAGCAGGATCTCTTCCAGGACCACAGCCTCGGGCTTGGAGGTGCTGAACCTCATCCTGGCCGCTGCACATTCAGCATGGAAGCGGCTCCGGTGAGAGCTTGGGTGAAGCTAACGGACAGAACCACTTGTCTGCAAACAGGCGGATTTCATCCATCCATCTTCTGACGCTCTACCAGAAGTGGGGTGTCAGCCGGAGCAGGGAGGCCCGGACCTCCCTCTCCCCGGCCACATGGTCCAGCTCTTCTGGAGGGACACCAAGGCACTCCCAGGCCAGCCTGGAGACATCGTCTCTCCAGCGTGTCCTGGTTCTTCCCTGTGGCCTCCTCCCAGATGGACACGCCCGGAACACCTCCCCCGTCCAGGAGGCGTCCTGTGCAGATGCCCGAGCCTCCTCATCTGACTCCTCTGTATGCGGAGGAGCAGCGACTCTACGCCGAGTTCCTCCAGGATGGCTGAACTTCTCACCCTATCTCTGAGGGAGAGTCCGGCCGCCCTGCGTAGGAAACTCATTTCGGACGCTTGTATTCACCATCTGGTTCTTCGGGTCTCCACCCGCAGCTGGTGACCATAGGTGACGGGAGGAATGTAGATCCACCGCTAAATTGAGAGCTTCGCCTCCTGGCTCAGCTCCTTCTTCACTCCGACAGAGCGGTACAGAGTCGGCATCAGTGCAGACGCCTCACCGATCCGCCTGTCCACCTCCCGCTCCATCCTTCCCTCAGGCGGATTTACGCAGGTGAATGAAAAACATCAACAAATAAAAACCCCACAACTGTGGACCAAGACTCGATTTTGGCCACCAGAATCTGGATTTTATAATCTGGATGACGGTATTCTCGGATCTGGACCTCGTTGTGGACCTGCTTGCCCAGGAGAAGAGCTCATCAGGCGCCCCTAACATCTGGTTCCACCCTGGGTTGGGAAGAAGCTGATGGAAACCTGTAGCTTTGTGAAAACATCCGTCTAAAGGAATCCTGCCGGGATGTTTCAGGTGGGTCACCACAGAAGGAGCAACGCCTCCTCTCTCAAGCCTGAGCCTGATGGGAAATGTAGTTCTTTTGGGTGCACAAAAATCCACCTGCCCCGCGGCTTCGGGTCACGACAAGCTGGTGGTGACCTGGATGTTTCCAGTCCACCCACCGAGGAGAAATCCTCACTCAATGACCCGTGGATGCGCCTTGCCCTCCGAGACTTCACCACCTGGTGGCAGCAGCTCCAAGTCGGACTCGCGACGAGGTTTGCCATTTCTCCAGTCTGGCTCGTGGCAGCCTTTGGGGGAGTCCTCATTGGAGTAGGACAAATGGTCGGAGGGATCAAACCACCATCCGGTCAGAGGCTACCCCAACCCATTGAGGAGCTCCGTGGACGAGCCTCCTCCAGATGGCCTCCTCCAGCTCCCTTGCTAAAGAGGATGGATGAGTTGATGGCTTGGGCAAGGATGAAGATCGAGCCCGTCAAGTCACGGAGCCGGTCACTCAGAAGGGGCACCAGAGACGACTCCATCACCTTTGTCCGCCCCCCTGCTGTTGGAACAACCCGTCAAAGCTCCGGGGACGAAGCATACCGCCGAGCTGTCTGGCAAACAGATAGGGAGAACTGTCGGCTCACGGACGTTCTGGCAAGGAATGGCCAAAGCCAACTCCCTGGGAAGTACAAGGTCTGGTCACGACACTTCACCTGCTACAGGAGGACAATGAGGCCGCTGAAAATTAGCGGAATGTCCTCATCGACAGCAAGACAGACGGACAGAAGAGCCAACTCCTTCATCCAAAGGTGGTCGGGGCTGCCAAGGTGCCCCTCCGAGACAGGCCTTTTTGGGAAGAACCGCAACTGCCGTGAGAGCTGGACGCAGGAGACCAGGCCAGTTCTCGAGCTAAGAGAGTCCACTGAGGGAGGTAGTTTTCCAAGAACCAAGGCAGGAGGACACGGAGACTCTTCACAGACAGACCCCAGGCAGGAGAACATGGAGAACCTCTGGAATCCAACCAGGAACCTTCTGGAGCCACCCAGTGGAATCTGCTTTCCAGCTACGTTTGGGACTAAAAACGTTCCCGCCGACGAACCGAAGCTGTGGAGCAGCAAAAAACCCCTCGAGTTTGGCTTCTTCTCGGCTTCTCCGTCCACAGTCCTGGATGAACGGATGAATGGACGGACACGTTGCTGAGCATGGACTCGCTGTCCTTAATCACAAGACAGGAAATGAAATAAAAAAAACCTCCGAGTGTGACGAGGACAGTGAGTGGTGATGTTGCCTCCAGGGTGTGTGTGTGTGTGTGTCATCCGAAGATGACTTGACTGTAACCCGGACTGACATTGAAATCCTAAATGCCTCGTTGCCGCTGCGACGCAGAACTCCACCGAGACGAGCGCTAATCACCAGTGAAGATCTTTTTCTTTTTTTCTTTCTTTCTACGGAGACCTATGGGACATGGAAGACCTTCTGTCTCGGTCCTCGACCCGTCCACGGCTCAGGTCACAGCGGGAACCTCCCTCTGCTGCTCTGACGCCTTCAAAAAATCCACGTAGACCAGGATGAACTTCGAGACGGTTCACCAGATTTCACCGGTCAGCACTAGCCGGAGACAGTGGACATTGTTTTTTGGGGACAGTGGGTTTGGCTCTGTGTGGCTAGTTCTGGACGGTAAGCATGGCTAGTTGCAGGCTGTGGGTTAAGCTTGTTGGGGATCGTGGAGGTGGCCAGCCGGGTGCAGGCGGAATGGCTACCTGGAGACAGTGCGTTTGGCTATTTGGGACAGTGGGTGCGGCTAGTGGGGGACTGTCCACATGGCTAGTTGTAGGCTGTGACCGTTGCTAGTGTGTCAACCGTGGAGGTGGCTAGTTGGAGACAGTGGACATTTGTTGTTGGGGACAGTGGATTTGGCTATTTGGGACAGTGGGCTTTGGTTGTTGGGGACAATGGGTTTGGCTAGTTTGGGACGGTGGGTTTGGCTAGCTGGGAACCATGGACATGGCTAGTAGGAGACAGTGGGTGTGGCTCATCGGGGATGGTTGGTGTGGCTAGTTGTGAACAGTAGGTGTGGCTCGCTGTTGGCTTCGGGCGTGGTTAGTTGGGGGCTGTGGAGGTGGCTAGTCGGGTAAAGGTGGAATGGCTAGTTGGAGGCAGTGGGTGTGGCTAGTTGGAGGCTATGGGCGTGGTTTGTTGGGAACAGGAGTTGGCTAGTTGCGTAAGGGGTGGAATTGGCTAGCTTGGGACAGTGGAGGCGGCCAGTCTGCACAGGAACCTGTCAGTGTGTGTGGGGAGCAGTCAATCAAACATAGGGTATGCTAAGCTAATGCTGCGACACGTTTATGACTTGTACTTGTAAAATCATAGCGCCTTCCGAGATAACGGTCGGTGGAAGTGACGTCTTTCGGCTCTTTATTGGCGACCGTTGCCGCCAAATGCGCCGCTGCTATCCGGGGCGCTAGCAAGCGCATCAAATCAAACCCATGACATTTCCCCCTAGAGAGACAACGCCGGATTAGCAAAGCGAGGGAACGGCTTATGACCCTTGTCTGAATCGACTTCCCGGAACTCCCTCCCGCGTGACCGAACCCGGGAGATTTTGACTCCGGCACGCTAGCCGCGGGATTAACGTCAGATTAGCGTCTCCGCCGAAGCACAGGCGGGTTCAGCCCTGCGGGCCTCTTTGCTTGACGTCCAATGACACGCTCCACCGACGACCTCTGACCCCCCGGCAAGGTCCGCCGTGACCCTGTGGTTCGGGGGGGGGGGCATCAAGTGAGGCTCCTGCTCTTGCAGATTCGCCCCAAAATATCACCAACAACGTCCTAGCCTGCTACCGCTATCAAATTAGCCAAGTTAGCATGGATTGAATGTTCGCGCAGATATCAGCACGCCACCGCTCACTGGATGGACCACAAGTACCATTAAGACTCAAACAGCTACCAGGGGAGAAGATCCAATCACAACTCTTCATCTGCGGGTCTGCAGCCAATCACAGCTGACGCTGGTGTGAGGGGCGGGGCTTAACCCTGACGGGTCAGGTGTCAGTCAAAGGGTCCACATACAGAGACGTCCAGCCGTTCATCTTCTCATTCATTCAGGACGGAGAACCCGGAGAACCCAGGCAGGAGAACATGGAGGACCTAGCCTGGGGAATGTGGAGACTCCACACAGTGAGAACCCAGGCAGGAGAACATGGACAACACTCAGGTAGGAGAACATGGAGAGAACCTACACAGAGAGAACATGGGCAGGAGAACCAAGTCGAAGAACCTCCTGACTGTATTTGGACTGTGGGAGGTGGAAGAGGAGAACCAGGCCAGAACCTGAGAAGGAGAACATGGAAGGAATGCAGAGACAAAACCCAGCCAGGAGAGCATGGAGGAAGCCTAAGAAGGAGAACACGGAGAACCACCTTCTACACCATCATCAGTTTTGGAACCCTGGCGGTTCCTGAATGAGGTTCTTCTCCTCGCCGAGGGAATCAGACCCCCCCCCACGGACCTTCTGCCCCCTCCATCGTTGGCCGGCGGATGGAGAAGCGCACCGAGGCTTCTTCACCTCCACATCGACCAGCTCCACCATCCTCGCTGCCTCCCAATTAGCGGCGTCTTCGCCGCGGGTTCCTCCTCCAGCTCCCATCAAGCCGGGCTCTTCTTCGTGGAGATGACAGAACATCCATCTCTCCACCTCCGGGCCGAAGGAGGACACCAGAAGAAGCGAAAAACAAGAATCCGAGGAGATCACAAGATATCTTCTAAAACTCCATTTCCTGGAGATGCCCTTTCACACCGCAGGAACTTCTTGCCGTTCCTGGAACGTGAACTGGGTTGTTTTCTCGGTGCGTCTGGACAGTAGAGGAACTTAGGGAACTCATAGGTGCTTGGTGATTGGTGGAACCCGTAAGCCGTGGTCATCACCAGATGCTTCTTGCAGATTGGTCGGATGTTTTCTTGAGACAAAATGGACAAAACCAAGAAATGGGTTTCCAGGGCTCGCAGAGGAACATCTGCATTTCGGCCAGAAGGAGTCCAGAGTTAGCTAACGGCTAAGACATTTTTAGAAAAACTATCCTGGTCACTGGTCAGATGTTTTCTTGGGACAACAGAAGAGGTCCAAGCTCTTCTGGCCTTCTGCTTCTCAGAGGGGTTTCCAGGATTCGCAGAAGAACATCTGCATTTTGGCCAGACGGAGCCCGGAGCTAGCTAACGGCTGCCGGGGTTCTTCACACGCTGAAGCAGCGCAGGAAGAAGATAAAAACACTTCAACCAGGGGTTGATGGTCCATGGTGATGGATCCACGAACGCTGCCGCAGCTTCCACCTCCACGTTGTCCTCTTCCTCTTCCTCTCCTGCTTCTTCTTCTTCTTCGGTGTTCCTCCCGTGGTCCCTCGCTTCCCGCGGGGATCCTAATGCTAATGCTAATGCTAATGCCGGAGGAGGCTACTTCCTGTAAATCCCGGCCGGAGAGTCCTTGGAACTTCTCTGGAGCTAATCTCAAACACTGCTGCGGCGTCGTCGATGAGTCCGCTAAGCATACATGTCTGCATGTGGACGGAGAATCCACCATGTTGGCTTCTTCTTCTTCTCCTCCTGCTTCTTCTTGCCTCGTTTGTTCGTCCAGAACCCCATGTCGCTGCCGTTGTTTAGTTTCTTTCTTTCTTCTTTGTTTTTGGTCCACGTTGTCCGAAGACGAGGAAGGAGACGATGAACGAGATGTCCCGTAACTTTCGCTAACGTGGAAAACCCAACACACACACACACACACACACATAACACACACTTCCGTCCATCAATCATCTCCACGCGGAAACGTAGAAATGTTTTTTAAGTGAATAAATTAAACTCGCCCGGAATATTTTTTATTTTTTTTGATGCACATGATTCAGTGCAAGAGCCGAAACCCCCTCCGGCTCCGGAGCGGGAATTCATTATGCTTTTGTTACCATCGGCGTCTGTGTGAAGTGTGTGTGTGAAGTGTGTGTGTGTGTGTGTGTGTGTGTGTGTGTGTGTGTGCATTCCCTCCTGCAGTGACAGTTGTATGAACAGACCGAAGTAAAACAGATTGCGGTTTCATTGCTGCTCCTCCATGAATGAAATCAGCTTAATTAGAGGGAGCAGGGAAGGACTGGGGGACATTTGACAGACCGGCGGCGGCGGCGGCGGCGGCGGCGGCGGCGGCGCCGACTCGCTCCCAAAGTGTTTGAATTGACCCAGTTTGATCGTTTACGGCTTTCTATTTTCGATTGGTCGACGGCATTCAAAGGCCCCGGCTTATTTATTTATTTATTTTAATTTTTTGGTTTTTCTTTCGGGGATTTCGGTGGAAATGACGGCCTCTTGGTTTTGCGCGAAGGTGCCGCGGAAACGCTCGTTTCGAGCATCTGTGCGTCGGTCGGCAAAGCAACCGCAGGAAGTCAGGTATCTGCACCGGGTTTGAACCCCGGAAACTGAAGGTTCCCTATTCTCAACTTGGCTTTTGATGCTGAAGAAAGACCAAACCGAAGTACACTTCTTCTTCTTCTTCTTCTTCTTCTTCTTCTTCTTCTTCTTCTTCTTCTTCTTCTTCTTCTTCTTCTTCCTTCTTCTTCTTCTTCTTCTCCTTCTTCTTCTTCTTCTTCTTCGTGCTTTGGCTTGCTCCCTTCAGGGGTTGCCAGAGCCAATCATCTTCCTCCATCCAACCCAATTTTCTGCTTCCGTTGCACGCCACGGTCGACTTGCGCTGGTCCCAAGCAAAGGATTGTGTCAAAAAAGGGCCTCTTCTTCTTCTCCTTTGGTTCTTCTCCCTTCACGGTCTCCACAGCCAATCCACCTTCTCCATGTTAACCTGTTCTCTGGATCCTCCTCTCTTCATGTCCTCTCTCACTACCTCCATACATCTTCTCTCTGGTCTTCATCTAGACCTCCAATTCCAATATCTTCACTCTCCCTCCTCTGACAATGACCCAACCATCTCTGACCTTCTCTCCAAAACATCTACCATGTCATTCCTGATCCTCTCCGTTCTGGTCACTCCCAAAGAGAACCTCCACATCTTCATCTCTGCCACCTCCAGCTCTGCCTCCTGTCTTTTCTCCAAACCATCCATCATCTCTGCTCTCACCACTGTCTCCTCCACCTTTCCTTTCCTTCTGGCTGATGTTCTTCTACCTCATAGAACCCCTGACACTTTTCTCCACTCTTTCCAACCTGTTTGAACCCGTTTCTTCACCTCCTTTCCACCTTCTCCACTGCTCTGGACTGTCGACCCAAAGTACTTGACATTGTGTCAAGAAAGGGCACCCGGCATAAAACTTGTGCCAAAAAGTAAAAACAGGAGTTTGCGCAGTGTCCACTTACCTTGTATGGTAGAAAAGTTCTGTCTCACCTGCTTTAACTGGCAGATGAACTTCAGTGACATCCAGTCCTGATCCAGAGGCTTCAATGTGATGTGGCTCCACCCTTTGCAGCTGGAACATCTTCAGCTCT
>CAAKHD010002196.1:1067-35253 GCA_901007705.1 Fistularia tabacaria
GGGCGGGGGGGGGTGGGTGCGGGGGGGGGGGGGGGGGGGGGGGGGGGGGTGGGGGGGGGGGAGGGGGGGGGGGGGGGGGGGATCGTGGTGACGGATTTGGGTTGGGGTAAAGGTTATTTTTGGTGTTTGGGTCCCATGTTTGTTTGCCTGTCACTTGCCGATTTTACAACACTTTTGAAGGACAAAAAACAAAACGAAACACGATGATGGGTTTGGATTAGGATTACTATCAGGATTGGGGTTGGGGTTAAGATTTTGGTCAGGGTGGGTTTTCTATTGGCATCAGTGACAATTTTGCTCACCTTTATCTTGCAGAATTACAGTAGTTTTGAAGTATTAACGAAAATAAATCATAGCAAAAGTTTTGGGTCGGGGTTAGGTTTTCAGGTTTAGGGACTATCTATTCTCCTTAAACTAAGTTTAAAAGCTTGTATCTTTATTTTTAAACCGGTCTTAAGCAATAACAGAAAGCTTTACGCTGCATTAAAACCACTGAATTAAAACCTGATTCAAATCAATTGATCTTGACATTCATTTCATCTCGGGGCGCTGCACAGTGGCACAGTGGTTAACGCTTCTGCCTCAGAGCAAGAAGGGGCCCGGATCGAGGGGCCTTTCCCACAGTCCAAAGACATCTAGTAGGTTTACTGGAGACCCTAAAATTGCCCAGACGAGTGAATGAGAGGGTGAGTGGTTGTTTGTCTTTATATTAGGCCTGAGCAGTCCCGGGTGAACCCTGCCTCTCGCCCAATGACAGCCGGGATAGGCTTCAGCCCACCCGTGACCTCGACTGCGGGATAAAGGGCATAGATAATGTATGAATTCATTAATTAATTTCTAATGTCTTGTTTTCATGACTGCCTGCAGTGTTCTGCTGTCTCATCATCCGCATCTATAAATAGAATGCTGACAGGTCCACTGCCAGCTGCTGCAGTCTACTGAAATAGACTTAACACAGAAAATATAAGATGAATCTGACATTCAAAGTCACCCCGGAAGCCAAACACTAGACATTGCAGTGTAACAGCCGTGGCATCTAAGTGCCCTTGAGTAAGACACTGGAGTAAATACCTGGCTGGGTCGGCACCTTGCATGGCAGCTTCTCCCAGCCTGTTGCGAGTGTGTGTGTGTTTACAGCTCACTGAGCAGACACAGAATACAAAACCCACACATGAATGCAGTCCAAGTGTAAAGAGAAGTGTCTAGGATTGTCAAGGGAAGACTCGTATGAGTGCATATCATCTTTCTCTCAGTAGTCACTCATTTTTGATACGATCATTGAAGTCACAAACTGGAACCATCTTTTGATAGTCATCCTTTACCGTCATATGCAATTTATGGTCAAATTCTGGGAAAAATTCCAAGGCAGTAATTTGTTTCAGCAGGGCAGAATATTAATCACAAATGTAAATCATGGCATCATAGATAAATTGAACAAAAGAGGGAAATAGGAATTCAAGTGACTTTCACCTGACAGTACAGGGTTTTTGTTGTTTGTTGTTCATATTTTCTATTTTGAACAGGATGGGACTCCAACCAGGCTGGTCTAGCACCCCATCCCCTTTTGCAACCATGCCGAGACGTTGCTGTAGGTTCAACAAAACCACAGCCACCGCCACCTAATAGCCACTTTACTCACCCTCCTTAATCTTAATTTATAATAGTCTTATGATAATACTATATACTAATAATACTATTACAGTATTAATAATCAGTATGTATTTTTCTTAGTTATTATGTATTACTTATCTAATTGTCACTTTGCAACAATGAACTGACAACCTTTCACTGTTTTTTTGTTTTTTTTGACAGTCTATCAACTGTTTCCCATACAGTTGTGCGTTTTTGCACTGTCTAGTGTTATTGTCTCTATAACTACTCGTCTGGTTTGAAGGGAGTGTACAGAGTAAGAGTTTCATTGTTTTGTCTGAATCACCATATTCGTACAATGTCAATAACATGTTGAATCTTGATTTTTAATGTATGATGCCCAAACACGTAGTTTCACCCATTGTGAAAATACTGGAATAATAAAGACGCAGGAATGTCCTTTATTCTTATTTGGTCTTTATCTAAACTAAACACATGCTAATCTTTCGGATAGCAGGAGAACATGCAAACTCCACACAGAAAGGGCCCCCTGTCGGGATTGAGCCGGGGACCTACTTGCTGTGAGGCGCAACTATTGCCATTTGCTCTTTGCAGTTTCAATAAACTCTCATACAACGGAGGTGTTGTCATGTGCTCTAATCCTACTATTTAGCTTTAGCCTGATATCCATACAGATATTTAATTAATTAGCGACAGAAGCAGAAACTAGCTGAAAGCAAGTTCAATAAGGACTGAGGGCTCATATTTGAATTCCCTGCCCTGTAATGTAAAAAAGGTAATGATGGAAGTAATTTGCACTTCATTTTCAACTTAAGAATCTCTTGAGCCCTTTGGGTAATTGTTGTGAGAGCCACTACACTATTAGACTTAGTGGGCTCTTAGCTGCAATCAAAACAGCATCAACATCTAAAATGTAATATGGCTTCAGTCCACTAGATGGAAGTGAGCCCATGCTGGTCATAACAGGACCACCGATTTTTCAGGGTTTCAGCTCTGCTCGTTTTTTGTAGCCAGGTCCTGTTCATTTTATCTAATTCCTAATATACATATTCATAACTGTATTTTATCTCGAACAGTTCTTCTGGTATTTCCCCGATTTTTAATTATTGATACTCTCTCCATTTTTCATCTGTATCATTTTATATGATGGCTGCAAATCATCTCTCAGGATTTAATCCATGTCTCGCTCCCGTTTTTCCCCAAATCCCTCCATTTAACAATGTCGCTTATCCTGCACATGGGGTTGAGGGGTTGGCAGAGCAAATCCCAGTTGGCATTGGGTGAGATAGCATCCTGGACTGGCATTCAAAATAAAAAAAATCCAAAAATATAACCATTTTATATGACGAAATATGAAGGAGATATTGAGGGACAAACAAAGTTTTTCTTGTAATGCAATCACATAAAAAAAAAAAATGTCCATGCTTCTATCAGTGCGAGACTCCCCTAGGAGAAGTCTTTGTTCATAGCTTCCACTCTCATGTTTCACCACCACTTCATTTATTATTTACGGCCATTCTCCTGTTTCACGGCGGTTATCACCGAGACAGTTGAATCTAGAAAAATCAGTCATGGCACATTGAAAAAAAAAATTATGACATAACTGCTTTTAAATGCAAAGCTTGGCAATGATTGCTCCAAGATCAAATCATCAGTTCTATCCATGCAGAGAGAGAATTGTGTTCATCTGCTTGATGTCAGAGTAAAAGCAAATGGAACCAGAGGGAGGTGTACAGTGGACGTATGTGTTTGTGTGTGTAGTGCGTTGATTTTTATGACGTGTAAATCTGTTGTCACAGGCAGGTTGTGATTATTTGTCCAGCTCCTGCAGAGAAGCAATCTCTGGCCGCTTGAATCATTAAACTTCAGCCGAAGATCAGATATAAGGCGAAGGTTGGGCTAGGGATAAGCTAATATTATGCTCCATAAAGTTAGGAATATTCTCTCTCTTGTGAAATTGATTTATTTATTAAGGTTTTGTGTCTTCGGGTTGCATATATATACATATATATGAATCTTGCATATATATATATATATATATATATATATATATATATATATACACACACACACACACACACACACACACACACACACATATATACACACACATATATACATATATATGAATCTTGCATATATACATATAAATATATGCAAGATTCATATATATGTATATATATATGCAACCTGAAGACACAAAACAAAAATTTTACATATGTATATATTTGTTTTTTAACCCATTTCAAACAACATGGCACCTCCTTTCGCACCAACACATTTTCATCAATCCAACTTCTACTGCAATTTGGACTCCGCTGTGCTAATTGCCAGTGGCATCAACCATCAATAAAGCTTGTGCTGACCAGCCATCCGACAGGGGCACGCCTGCTCTATCAACTGAGCAACAACTACCTCAAAGCCCTACATATTTTGATTAAAGTTGGGTTAAAATTTCAATTCCAATTCCAATCTGAGCACCATTGTAGCACAATGCTTTTGCTAGAATAACAAATATCACAAACATTATCTGGTGTGTCTGTCCGCCATCACTATTTCATTCATATTTTGTTGATTTTGAGGATACTGCAGGCATAAATACACTCGTTACTGCAGTTTCGCTCATAATTGCAAAGCATACAATATTCAAGAGAATTCTAAAGAAAACCAGGATTCCTTCAGCTGCCGATATATTCTAGGTATTGCTAGAATTCAGTCGAACAAAATGCTTCGATTTTGCCATTTACACACCCATACAGACATTTTCCTCCCATTCATGTGACAGACTCGTACTTTCAGAGCAGCGCCATGGTGACAGCCGTCCTGACTTTTGGTCACCCTCCATCAAATTGACCAATTAGCTGTCGTCTTTTTATGGACCATTCCTGATAAGATCGGGACAATGACCTTTGTCACATGGCAAGAAAGAAGGCTGAACGCTGAAGGTCTTTACTATCACAAAATGCAAAGCCTTTCAAAATCAACAGGGTGGAATTACTTGAAAAGCCACTAGGGGGGATATCGAGCCTGCATTTTAAACTAGACTATCAAAACCATGTACAGAAACCCAAGAATCTACTTTGACCAAATTCAATTTATTATTAATACACAAGAAACTACAATCAGTTTGCATTGTAGATATACAATGATGCAGAAACTACTGCCTTCTTAGAGACCAGCGTTATCTCTGTATGGAAGCTTGTCTGAAAATACTGATTGTACTTTAGGGTTTTTGTACATGGGCCGTAACACACGGATTAACTCACTTAATCCCATCTGCCGCAGCTGCAACAGCAACTTTGAAACAGGGATGCCTGTTTGAAATTAACTCTGCTCAAAATGATGTATCAGTATGTTGTAGTATGTTGTTCATCTTTATCTCGACTTGCTGGATACAACCCATCATGCAGGACATGCATGCACACACATTGTAGTTACCTCGCTTAATGAAGGAAGACAGCCACTCTGCAGGCCAGGCAGATTTACATTTACTTTTGCAAACAGGTCATGACAGTAGCTACCCACCTCCCCGTCTTGGTTTCAATATTTCTTGTCTCAGTGCATTGCAATGATGGGCTGGAGTCATCCTCCGATTTTGCATTTCTACCAGACATGAGGTTTGTCGGGGGGGGGGTTGCACAGTAATCCGAGCTGCTCCCCTCTGCTTGGTCCCCTCTGGACAGAAGTCTACGCCTTTGCACCCGGGTTGTAGGAATATCCCTGCCAAGTGTTGAGGACACTTGTCCTCATCTTTGACTTCACTATTTGCTCTCATTGTTCGTTCAACTGATTGCACTTTTTGATCATCCCACACTCCCTCTTTTTTTCTGATGTTTTTCTGACAGCGAGGATCGCCACATCTATTGGCGCTTTGTCATGTAGTACAGTTAGTTTGTCAGCCAGCAGTTGGTTGTCAGTCTTGTTTGTCAAGTCCAGCAGGATAGATAATCTTGGTCTGCTCTTTTTTTTCAGTCGCAGAAGATTGTGTCCTGGCTTGTCGATACCAAAACTCCAGTAGGGGACCTTAGACTAGGAATCCTATTCAAGCCCGCCTTGCATCCGATTGAGAAAAATATAGTTCGAGACGTGCTGGCAGGGAAATTACTGGATAAACAAGGGATGGGTCTCATGTTAATGTTTAAGCCCTAAAAAGTGAGAAGAGGCTCCAATAGATAGATGGCACAACATCTTGGATATTGTCCAGAGGAGCGCGTACAATATTGGGACACTGAAAATGAAATGTTGTCACTGAATTACGATAAAGCTTTTGGCATAGCAAGACATTTGATGCCCGAAAAGGGAGAACGTGTGAATTCAATGTCCAGCTGTCACAGTTGCAACCGACCCCAAAAAAAAGAGTTCTTTTTCAACTACTTTCCTTTCCCTTAAACATGCACTTAGGTGATCAGACTGTATTTGGATAATGTTTAACCACATGATATGTCAAGCCATGAATTTATCCAAAACACTGAGTGGATGGACTGTGATTCATTTCACAAATCCAACCTTTGGAGCTGCTCAGTAACACATTATTGCTGAATTGAATAGAGCCATTAATGCCGTAGAGGATGCAAAGGTGTGACCTCAACTTTATATTTCTTCACAAACAACAACAACGCATGTCCGAGTGTAACTCAGCACTGGTTGTCTAACATGAAAATCTACAGATTGACATTGAACTTTTTGAATCAACGCTAAGAGGTCCTGTCCTCTTCACCAGGACGAATTATGTTACAGATTTCTCTCAGCTTCGTTCTTCGGTTGAAACACACAAAACAAAGTAAAAGGGGGCTTGATCATAATTGCTGTGTTTCTATCCATCCATCCATCCATCCATCCATCCATCCATCCATCCATCCATCCATCCATCCATCCATCCATCCATCCATCCATCCATCCATCCATCCATCCATCCATCCATCTATCCATCCGTCTTCGACCCCTTATCCTTGGTTGGGTTGTGGGGGTAGCAGCCGGAGCAGGGAGGCCCAGACTTCCCTCTCCCCAGCCACATGGTCCAGCTCTTCTGGGGAGACCCCTAGGCGTTCCCAGGCCAACCTAGAGACATAGTCTCTCCAGCGTGCCCTGGATGCCCCCAGATGGGCATGCCCGGAATACCTCCCCCGGGAGGCGTCCACCTCATCTGATTCCTCTCTATGCGGAGGAGCAGCGGCTCTACTCCGAGTTCCTCCCGGATGGCCAAACTTCTCACCCTATCTCTGAGGGAGAGTCCGGCCACCCTGCGGAGAAAACTCATTTCGGCCCCTTGCATTCGCGATCTCGTTCTTTCAGTCACTATCCACAGCTCGTGACCATAGGTGAGGGTAGGAACATGGATTGACTGGTAAATTGAGAGCTGAGCCGTCTTCACCACAACAGACCGGTACAGAGTCAGCATCACTGCAGACGCTTCACCGATCCGCCGTGATTCTAGCTTCACAAATAACAGTGACACGATGCGGTTCTGTCGCTGATGCAGGCATTTGAAGTTCGGCCCGACAAATGCAATGCCGATGAAACGGGTGTTTTAGCTTGGAAAAAGGGTCCAGTCTTCCTTAATTTCCAGAAAGATGAAAGACGGGGTAAATGAGATGATTCACCCCCCCCCTTCAGCAGGAACACCATGCAACACCGGATTTCATTAAAATGATTAACCCATCCTGTACAAGCGGTAGAATTTACAATGGCGAGATTCCAAATTCAAGCTCTGGCCGGTATACCTCCTTAATGGATGATGACTCACCTTCTGAATCCTCCAGTGTGTACACACTCCGGTAGAAAGAATACACGTTAGCCCTGGTTTATCCAAAAGCAGCACTAACTCATGCTTTTGGAAGGAGGAGGATTAGTTCCATAGAGTTCAGTTGCTATGCCTCACTTACAAAAAGCACCATGCATTTTAATATTGCAAAGGAATTAAAGGGCAAAAAAAGTGGTTTATATACAGTTTTTGAAGTGTTTTTCACATATTTGAGTTTAGCAATGTGGAAATATAAGGATGAGTTTTCTCAGTGTTAAAGCTTTATACCCATAAAAAATGTATGTATTTATTATAACTATTCTTATAATTGGGATTATCATCATTAATCCACCAGGGTTGGAAGGGGGCTGTAGCCTTTTCCAGATTTGATTTGGCAAGCCAGCCCGTCAATACCAGAGGCCACAAACAGAGACATCCAACACTCTCATTCACAGGTCTGGGCAGTTTGGAGTCTCCAATCGTCCCACAGCGTGTTTTTGGACTGTGGGAGGAAACGAGGAAACATGGAAACCTGGAGGAAACCCACGCAGACACGGGGGAGAACATGCAAACTCCACACAGGGAGGCGCCCGTCCTGTCAGAATTGAACCAGGGACCTTCTTGCTTTGAAGCGGAATCACTAACTACTGCATTATTATCGTTATTGTCATTGTTATTATTATTATTAATTTTGTCAAATGGAAACATAAAGGAATCAGCCTGCGCATTAACATCTGCGATTTTCCAAGCTTTAGCCCCGTTTTGTTTGGGGTGAGGATGAAACAAAAAAAAAAAGGCTTGTTATGCTAAATGTCTCTATTTAAGATATTTCTTCTAATTTTAATGCTGCGTGTGGAGGTTTCACCGTTCACCATCAAAACAAAGCAAGCAGTGCTTCACATTTTAAAGCCTTCTTACGAAACAATTCCACTGTTTTATCAAGTGACCAAATGGAGCAAAATAAATTGGATAGCACTTTGCAGACACTCCTCCAATGATTTTCCAATCAGGATATTAGGCCTCTAGAAAGCGATTAAATCAAGTTCTCTGTATCTCATAATATGCGCACATGGAATTCTGTTTGTCAGCAGTGACAGTTGAGGCCACATTTTAATTGACAAGGCCTTCAAAATTACATAGCACTTTTCACTTGCTCACAAAGTTGCTTGCTGTTCAGCATTCAGTTCTCGGCGAGAAATGTCAATTGTTTGTGACAGACGAGAGGGATGCGGCCCTGACTGGAGTGTGTCTTATTTTCACGAGAGCCAACACCTCTAAAGCAATCGTCTCCTGGAACATGGAGGAAACATGTTTTTTTTCTCCACCCCAAGGATTGTTAAACTGTCACCCTTGCTGTTCTTTCACCTTCAACATAAGGCTTCTGCTTCTTCTTGTCATCTTCTATCTGATCGCGAGTTTAAATAATATGAATTGCGTGGCTTTTGACTTTTTTTTCCCTTCGCCTGACTGATGCTTTCAATGTAAAAATATGATGGATGTTCTTAAGGACAGATAAGTACTGTCTCCGACAAAAAGAACATTGGATTTCTTTTCCTTTGAGAGAGATTTGGCTCGGTTCTCGTTCGTGTGATAAATGCATTGCCTTAAGTAAGTCAGCTTTTTAGCCTGATCCAGTGTGACATCAGTCAGCCTGGCATTAACACTCTGATTCCCGGGGCAATACCCTCTATCGATTTGTGCTGATCACTTTATGCTTGCTGCAAAGCCAATGTGTGTGTCTGTGACTGTGAGGGGCTTTGGCTGTGTGCAGTCAAAAAATATGCATTTCAAGTAATATCTGATAAAATCACTAATACTCGCTGACATTTACAGGGAATCATCCTTAAGAGGGGAATCGTCATGGTACATGGAAATTGTGTGAGAAAAATGATGGATTTTAAACCGGCCCAGAAGCCCAATCTGGACTCTTCCTTGTACTGTTTCCTTGGCTGGTCTGCCAACCTGCTCCGATACCTTTTTTTGCGGTTCATTTTGAGTATTATTTACTTATTTATTCATAGTTCAAACTGTTGCAAACTGTTGTTCAAACAGGTTTAGCGAAAGGCCTGGGTGTCTCTTGTGATCATTTGTCTTCAAAACCTTGTCTGGTGGGTGTGTCCCCTGATGCGTGCATAGCAAGTCAAATCAAACCAGCCCAGCTTCTTTCCTGGGAGCTAATTATCCAGAGGCACTGCTATCATCACAGCAAGGGTGACTTCAGTATCGACCTCATCTCCTTTACCTGCTCTACCCGCAAAGTACAAAATTACCGTCACACGGGCTGTGTTGCCGGTGAATATCGTATATTATCACTAATATAGGCAGCACGGTGGCACAGTGTTTTTTTCACTTCCGCCTCAGGGCAAGTAGGTACCTGGTTCCATTCGGGAAAGGGAAGCCTTTCTGAGTTTGCATGTTCTCCCAATGTCTGCGTGGGTTTTCTCCAGGTTCCTCCCCTGGTCCAAAAAACATGCAGGACATTCATTTGAATTGTGTGAATGATTGCGTAAACGGTTGTATGTCTCTATATGCGGTCCAGTTGAACCCCCTCTCTCGCCCAATGACAGCCGGGGATGAGCTTCAGTACCCCTGCGACCCGGTGTAGGAGGATACATACTGTAGATAAGATGAATATAATTTCTATAATAACTCTTGTATTTGTCTTTTTTTTCAAGTTTAGTTATGTAATAATTACTAAATATCCTAAAGTCATCACAAAGTTTGAGGTAGATTGATGGTTATGATCAGAGGTCTTGCAGCATCCAAAGGTGGAGAGACAGCGCTCTGCGTCACTGCTACATGAAGCTAAGGGGAAAACCAACACCGTTGATTTCAAAAGTTTGTGTAAAATTCAATGAAGCTTTGATGGTGTAAACCGCTCTGCCCCGTTACAGCTTACTGTACAATGGTGAAAATGGGCAGAGGGTAATTTAGAAAACAATGTAACTAAATCCATTTACTGCTTGAGGCTGCATAAAACTAAGAAGTCTTTCTATTGCGGATCAGTGGCAGGAATACATTCCAGCGGCCCCATATGGATCTAAACTTCATCTGATCAACATCATCAAGATGATTGACAGTTTCTCTTGTTATTGTGGCTCATTACAGGAATGATTTACATATCTGTTTATCAAAGTGTGAGTGGCCACAATTTTGTGAATTGCTAGAATGGAATAGCCGAGGTTATTTCCCGATAGCACAGATCTGGTCTTAGTTCAGACTCAGAGGAATAAATTGCTCATGTCTATGGAATGTGCATGGTTTATTTAAAAAAGCCAGTTGCATAGCGCGTAATTCAACCAGTTAAAGACCTGTCAGTTCTTAGTCAAACAAAGTGAAGGAATAGATGGGAACAAAACAATCAACATGGTTTTCTGACTATAAAATAGCTCATATAGATGCATATGCATTTAAATTTGACAGACAAGATAATCACAATGCACACAAGTGCTGCAATATGAACAATGGCAGTGAAGGTTTTTTCATGTTAAAAGTATCGTCAGGCATAATTTTGAGCAAAATATATATCAAGTTTTAGTTTGTGAACCATTCCCGTATAGAAGACTTTGGTATTACAACATGTTGACGTTTGCTCATGGTATCTTTTTTTTTTTTTTTTTAATAAGCATCCAGATATGAAGCCACGATGCAAACAATCATGCTGCTGTATTTTTTGACATCCATTGAAAGATATGTAACAAACGCAATGGTACAAACACTACACAGCATGGGTAGATAAAACAGAGGCGTATATATATATATATATATATTCAAACAACGAATAAACAAGATTCCAGAGAAATGTTAAGAATCATGGCTTACGACTCTGCCCTTTTCAACTAGAGACAGAAGCCTCCTATTCTCAAGTGAGTACATGTTTATTTCTGATTGCTGTGATGACATTTTTGATACCACAAGATGTTGGATTACCTGATGAAATGTCGGTGATGATGAAATATCATCAGATAGTGAACAAAACCCTGCAGGCGCCGGTCACCGCGATAAAAAGACAACCTACTGCAATGCATGTATTGAAAATATGAGTCTTTTTAAGTATGACTTGTTTGAAATATGGTCATAAAAGCAATCAGTTGATTCGATAGAATATTCAACAGAGTCACAACAGAGTGTAACCGACATCAGTTAGGTCTCGGGGAATAAGGATCTTGTCAAAGCGATGATTTTCTAGATTAATTACATTAAATATCAATGATCATATAATCAATTTAAACCAGGACAAAGGAATAGGTCATAGATTCTTCTGTTACTCCTTGAAATGGCACAAGAACTAAGATGGGTTCAGTTCTCATACTTGCATTGGGAACTCCCTTGAGTCGTGAGGGAACCTTATCCCATACGTTGGTGAGAGGAAAGCATTTAGAATATTGGTGTCCCGTTTTTTTACCCAGGTCTCTGGTGGGAGTTACGGATGTTTGTTTTAAAATTTCGTTTTAGCTTTTTTACGAGTTATGGACACATCAAACCGTAAAGCTTTTTCGAGCTTCTCGTGTATTCCTCCCCCTTCCCTAAAATAGTAATTTGAGCTGTTTCTTCATGTGTGCTTTGTGCAGACGGGAGAAATGGAGGGAAAATTGGAGGTAGTTTCTTAGCATGACCTGTCAGTAATTCATGTCTCATTGTTAAAGAAGACAGTGTGCAGTAACAAGATACACACGAAGAACATTTGGGTATCCGACAATGACATTTACTCACAACACTGGACTTTGAGCTGAAAACATTTGCAGTGCATTGCAGTTGCTCGATGAATTTCAATGAAATCTTGCAGTTAACAGTTAATCATATGAATTAGTCACCAGCCTATTGGGGTCCTAAGTAATCAGAATTATGTGGATGGAAACAAAGTGTTTGGCTTTCCTTTCCTGCCAACATTTCCTCAGTTTTTAATGCGCTCTCTGTCAGCTTTGATTCCACACAATCATGATTAACCGGGAGCTAATCTGTGGACCCAGATCATTTGTTGTGTTTGGATATTCGAACGGTAAACAGGCTGCATTTATATCGTGCTTTTCTAGTCCACTGACCAGTCAGAGCTTTATACCACAGTCAATTCCATTCAACTACACATTCATATTCTGCTGGTGGAGGCTTCTGTGCATGGTGCCAACTCATTTTGCTGTCAAATTTGCACACATTTATTCACTAACGGTGAAGATATGAGGAAATGTCCTCTGCGAGAGATTGAGTTTCGAGCAATAACTACTCCACCTCCCGAGCTATGTACGTGCATGTGTACTTGTGTGTTTTTTTTTTTTGTCACACTACCCTGCAAAACACTTGGTCCAGAGAATGGAATTTACCTGTCAATTCATTGGTTCATTATCTATACCGCTAATCCTGTGCTCAGGGTTGCAGGGCGGCTGTCAATCATAGGGGCCACATATACTGCAGAGACATACAACCATTCACATGTCTGGCCAATTATATCCCCAATGAAACCAACTGCATGTTTTTGGACTGTGAGAGGCAAGAGAAGAACCCAGAAAACCCCCACGCAGACATAGGGGGAACCTGCAAACTCCACACAGAACATTAACAAGAAGTCTAATAACAGTTCATGTAATTTGTTTGTACTTAATTTGTTGTTTGTTAATTTGTTCAGTTTCCTTCTTCTTTCTCCTTTTAAAACTTTAGATTTTTAATCAAGATGTTTTAATTTCAAACTTTTGAATTTTTAATCTAGAAAAAGCGATCCACTATATATCATTATTTATGCATTGGGTACTTAGACTGATTAAAAGTTAATACAGTTTTGTCAATCCTATTCCTCAGAAGAGTCACTTACTATCCAGCCGATTGCTTCCACTGTAATTACGTCATTACTATTTAAGACTGAGAGTTTTTCCCTTAATGACTTTTGGTAAGTGGACTTACACTTTGTACTTGGTCTACCAACTGAGCCACAGCCGCCTCCTTCTGATCCCATGAATCACAACATTCATAAGACAGTGTCCTCCTGCAAAATGTATTCTTTGCGTTTTCGTTTTTCCACAAGACACGTAATTTCCATTGTGATAACTCCTCATCGGTGATTCCCTCCATCCTTACCTCTGACTTCACCCGCTCATGTTATGGGTAACCACTGAACCAGCTGAATGACGCCACAGTGGGTCTCTTCGCCGGTCAGCTCTCGAGGGACGCGGCTGATGTCGGCAAACATGGGGTGGAGCAAACCTTTGAAACCAGTATACATTTGGAGATGAAACCCTTCGAAAAGAAATGCAAGCAAGTGAAGGTGAATTATCCAGTTATTTCGTTATTTATTTTCACAGCCTTGTTCACCAGCAGGGACAATGACGGGATCAGATGTGTTACTATCGGCTTGACTAAAACAGTTTACAATGTTTACTTTTAAATGTCTTTTACTGTTCCGGACAAAATATTGATGAGCTATTTGATACAGTCAAATTATTATTGACAACAATAAAATATCAATGAATGTGGATACAACACAACATATTATATTTGGTAACAGGAAAATTGATAATCCAACAAAACTAAAAAGTAACCAAATGGAAATTGAGAGGGTGTGTCATGCCAAATTTTGGGGAGTGTACATTGATGAAAGCTTAAATTGGAAAATTCATTTAAATTATGTGAAAACAAAAGTATCAAAAATAATTGGCATATTGTGAAAAATTAAAGTAGTTGTGAATCAAAAATCACTCAATTTATTATATAATTCCCTCATCCTTCCATACCTGAACATATTGTGTGGAATTATTGGGGAATAATTATAAAACGACAATCCAACCCATTTTCATCCTGCAAAAAAAAGCAGTCAGAATCATTAATTATGCAGATTTTTATGCCCAAACAAACACATTGTTCATTAAGTTAAATATACTAAAATTAAATGATTTAGTGGAGCTTAACACAGCTGTTGCTTTGTATAAAGTTCATAACCATGTGCTCCCCCTCTGTATTCAAGAAAGGTTTAAACCTGACTTGCTGACTTGCTATAGACTTGCTATGATCTAAGAGGAATTCATGTTTATCAAAAAAGTAAAGCTAGAACAAACACCAAAGGCAGATGCGTCTCAGTCAGAAGAGTAGGTGTTTGGAACAGTTTGGATGATACGTTCAAAAACTGTAAATCAGTACAAAAATTCAAATATAAGGTAATAAGCAGCTACATAGAACTAGACCAAAATAACACACAAAATCTCCTGTAAATAGCTTTTTCTTTGTTTCTGGTTTTTCTTTTTTTTTCCCCTCTCTGTCATTATGAAAGAATATTGAATATCATTGTACATAATATATATTACATGTTCTCGTTTTGGTGATTGTTGGGGTTGCCGTGTGCTTGGTGCTCTGAATTGTAGTTGAGTTGTGATGGGGTTTGGCTTTAATAAGTGTTTCACTTCAGCCAAAACCCTTTCAGTTGTTGTTTTGTGTTTTGTAGTTAATTCTTGTTAAACATGTCTGACTCAAGATACTGACTGAATAAATAAATAAAAAAATAAAATCAAAAATCAAATAAAATGTTTACCATTAAAACAAGGAAGTGTTATTATATAAATAAATGAGAGGCCTTGTTGACAACATAGACCTGATATTTATTCAATTACAGCCATGGAAATGTGATTCTGATGCAACACTTCCAATATAATGTATGTCATTTAACGTCTCAACATGGAAGCTGGACCACTTACGTTTATAAATCCAAACATGTCCAATGGATTAGCTTGCAAAAATTAGGCACTGTGAAAAATAATGCGATGTGTTGCGTATTATCACAGCATGAAAGAAGCTAATGACGGTCTTCATATGCATACACTGGGCTGACCATCTATGCCAGTGAATATCTTGTTGTGCAGAAATTATATTTAGTGAAGACATAGATATATATGTTTGTACATAAATGTGGTAAAACCAATGATTAGGTTGACCATTTTAGCAAAGGAGATCAGGCAGAATGGGGACTGCATTGAAAGACACTATATGAAAACATTGTCTATATAAGATGGTTTTATCCATCAAAATGCATCGAATACAGCGCAGCCAGCATGATTTCAATATACATTCATGTTGCTCAATGACTTTGATATATATTTTGTAAGCTCCAGTTTATATTTACCATTTTACAGCTGGGGAGCTTCTGTAATTGTGTCACCTCCCCTCCTGTGCCTTAAGCAATGGAGAGAGAGCTCCTCAGGGGACAGGGTCCTCTCTGGTGACACCTTCCTACCTTCTTTTAGGTGTCGGGCTCTGTGAAAAAGGAAAAGGGAGAGGGGAAAAAAAAGGACTTTATTTCAACAATTGTAAGCACTCCTCCATCTCCTCTCAGATATTGGTGATGTCGGATCGGTATCAACACTTTGTTGCCCTCGATATTTTTGCTCATCACTGAGGCGATAAATTGTTTTTCTGTTAGCCCGGTAAGTCATGGTGACGTATACTTGTGTGTTGTTTCTACTGCAGTGACAAATATATGCTCTGTGAGTTTGAAGACAGCCCTAGTTTTCTATGCAGCAGTAGCTGTATTACAGGTGGTGGATTTTCAATTACAACCTTAGTAATAGTTCTTTGAATCAGCCGATGCAGGTTTTCGTTGATATGAACTCCCAACTTTTTTGGTCTTGTGAGGTTGATTAATGCTTTTTTTTTTTTTTTTAAGTGCCATATTCCATGAATGACCTGCTCTCCCTTCCTGTACCTGGACACAATGGCAGGAAAAGTGTGCGCCCACGGGAGACCCTCAGAGTCAATGTGACCCACTCTGCCCGAAAACTAAACTCAGTGATGTTTGGACCACGATCAGTCACAGCGAGAGAGCTTGCCGGCGGAGCTCTGCGAGGATGTCAGCAAAAAAGAGAAAGAAACCACATAATGGAGAGTGTTAGCACCCCTTGAGAAGATCAGAGAAAACAAGATATCTATTGATTTTCAAGGTTTTAAAAAAAAAAGAGGCGAGTCAAACATTGAGTTGCTAAAATGCCTTCATCATCAATTCTATTGTTCATCCCCCCTTGTGGAGTTCTTTTCTGAAATTACATATTAAATCAGCTAAGTGTGATCAAATGGTACTCACCGTGAGATTGGCACGTTTCTTCCTCCAGGCTCGACGCTTGCCCAGATGGTGGAGTGTGTAGCCTCTCAATAAACTTCAGAGGATCACTTTTCACTGAAAACCACAGTTTTCCTCTGGTTTTTATCTTTCATTTCACTTCAAACCAGTGACTTTGTTCCCCTCTAACAGAATCCATTTGACTACCAATATGGGAAGAATATCACATACACAGGAGGAAAGCCGCTGCTTGGACTTCCTGCTTCCCAGAATCCTGATCCGTCGCTTATAAGCAAGCACGTAGGCTTACCGCAGTTTGTATGATATATTTTAGCCTGACACCCAAAGTTAGACAATCAGTAATCAGTTTAAGAATATAAATGTCCCGTTTGGTCCGCTAAACTGAAACATTTTGAAATATTCAAACTGCGGTTACGCAGAAAGAAATTTCATGTGGCACTAACAAACTGAAAATAGGCCAGTTTTCACAAAAACAACCCAGCAAGTAAACAGTTTTACTCATTATATTATAAAATACAGCTTGGTGTAATTGCTCCGGGGAGACCGTCAAAATTGAAGACTACAAAAACAATTGGAGGTAAAAAAAAACAACCAAACTTCTCACCTCACCATCATGCATTTCACTTCCCTGTAGTAAAAATTAACCAGTGAAACAAAATCTGATGATTGTAGTGAATTAGTGTGCTGAAGGATTTTAGCTTCACCGTTCCATCCATATGGATGGCATATTAGCGATCTCTGCAGAAAATGAAGGAAAATTTACAAGGACGGTGGCTCAGGGAGAGGATTATAGCTTTCACAGAGCCTCTGCTTTTTTGTCGTTAACAGCTGGACGTGGGAGCTGAAAAATGTAGCTCATCGTCCTTTTACAAAAATGCTATTAAAGAAGTGCTACCTTAGGCAACCATGACGCAATGGTGCCAAAAGAAAAATACTTGGTCATGTCCACATTCAGCTCTTTCAACACTCTTTATCTCCTCGACAATGAACTCGCTGCATGATTTTGGACTGCGGAAGGAAACCGGAAAGAAACCCAACGCTGACACAGGGAGAACATGGAGATTCAACGGCCTTCTGTCAGGGATCTTTGTGCTGTGAGGCAGAAGCTTTAACCGCTGCGCCTGTTTCACTACAAACTGCAAATAACCCTGTGCAATGACGAAATGACATGCCTTCTCTATCAAGGCAAAAAAAGAGGGATGAGTACGATGTTCAAGGGAGATGGATCAAATCGTTTTTCAAACCTGTCACATGGAGGGTCTTGAATAGAGATTTTTAGTCTGGTCTTAACTGCTTTGAATGCAAAGGCATACACGCGGGAATGAAAAACAACTGGCCATTACTGATGCAGCCACTGAATCTTAAATGCAGTGAGCAGTAACATACATCTCCCAGACAGATACAAGGGGTTTGACTTTAATGAAAAATAAGCGTTTTCAAGGAGGTTTAATTCGTTATGCATTGTGGAAGCTTTGGAGCCAAACACAGATTTATGGTTAGGTTAATGAAATGAAAGGCTCTTGATTCGGGATTTAAAGGATTTAAATGAACTTAATCACTACATATTCTATAGTTCACTAAATAAAAAGGTACACTAAGTTTTGCATCTCCAAATGCAGCTTTGCATCAGTGCAGGCTTTTCAACCTCCTATGTTTTCCCCCGGAGGCAAAAAAACATCCGACAATGTTTATAACTTATAATGGACTTCTTGTGCGACTTTATGTCTATGGTGGCAACGGGTTGGTTGATCAGTTGCCAGAGTTTGTAAGCATTTTTCCAACCCACGTTCAGAGAGAACACTCTATTTTTCCAGTTCTCAGACACCTGTCTGATATTGTTTTCGTTCTTTGTCTGTAATGTCAGATGGTGCCGGGGGTCTCAAAAACACAAGCCGTGAGGCTTTATTTGTGTTCTCAGAAAAAGGACAAAAAAGACTCGGTTTTCTTTTGTTTTTGAAAGAATGTCACTCCGCAACCAATGCCTGTCGCTTTTGGAGGTCACCATGGGGGATGAAAAAGTGAGCACCGGCAACCCAATGGAGAGATTCTAGAGACCGACAGATTTCAACTTGTTATAGTCTTATAGATTTAGTTGCCAGAAATCATTTTAGAAAATAATTCTAACATAAAATATAGTGGATTATTACACTCCTCTTGATACCTTGGAGGGTAACATTTTATATTGGTAGACTAAATCCCCAAATTCCCTAAGGCGGAGACGAGAAAATGGATAAAATCTTACAGCGCTGGCAGCATTAAGGTACACATCCTCTATCTCAGCCTCAAACTGTTTTGACATTTGAAAAAATGCCTTTTCAAAATGTCTGTTCAGTTGAGAAGTATGGGTCAGATAAATCCCAGCAGGTTCTGGGTTAGACCGCTGGATCCTGAACTGTTTTGAGAAACATTAACATTTCTTTTAGCTGATTTAACAGAGCCTCGACTGATCACAAAGCAATTTATATATCAAGTATATTTTCCACTGGCCTCATAGGATCCACGAGCCTCATAAATTAAACACTCCCCTCCTTAAGTATAAGTAGGGCAAACAACAAATCAGTTACTAGAACCGTGAGCGGCAAAGCAGAAGCTTTGAAAACTTATGGAAGGAATTGGGAGCAGCTGAAATATGACTTGGGGGAATTTTGTTTATGCTGATCCGCCTAAGTGAAAAGAAGCAGGAGACTGGAATCTTATTATGCGACCAACATCTCTTTTACAACAGGCCAAACGACTAAAGAGAGATGTGAAATTCCAAAAATAAATGAAATAGTAACCAAGGCTTCATTATGTGAAAATAAATAAATTATATATATACATACCGTAATTTCAAGACTATTGAACGCACCTGAATATAACAACTCTGACTGCCTGGGGAGCATCTGTGCTACTGCCACCCCATCACTCCGTCACCCTCTCACACGTGTGGTGCCCATAACTACCACGGGTCACTTTAGTTCTTCAATCTATTTATTTCTGCTCATGTTTTTTGTGCTATCTATGTGTATATTGTGTATATTGTGTATATGTGTATATGTGTATATATATATTTATGTAGGTATGAGTATGTGTGTAAAAATGTATGTATACATGTGTGTGGAATGTATGGTGACTTATGTGCATATGTGTTTGCACTGTCATATGTGTGTATTTATCTTTCCTGTTTTGTTTTTTTTTTGTTTTCCTCAAATGTTGCTGCTGCAACACCCGAATTTCCCCTATGGGGATCAATAAAGTATTATCTTATCTTATCTTATCTTATCTTATCTTATCTTATCTTATCTTATCTTATCTTATCTTATCTTATCTTATCTTATCTTATCTTATATAAGCCACACCGGCTAAACATAACGGTATCGCTATCCTCGTCTTCCTGCTGCGCACCCAAACCATTAAAGTCGTCTCCTTCATTGTCGGAATTTAACCGCCTGAGAATTACTTCGTCACACACTTCCTCGGTCTCTCTTGGCGGCATGAAGCTCATTAGTCTAAAAAAAAATCCATAAATTAGCCGCATCATTGTTTAAGCTGCAGTGTTCAAAGCGTGTGTAAAAAGTAGTCTGGAAATTACGGTAAATATACTTCGTTTTGGAAAAAATATATTAAAAATGCAGACGGAGAAAAACTTGACTCTGACTAAGACACAAGAAGTGCATTTTCATTCAGTTTCTTGATTGTTCTCTTAAAATCATTGAAACCGGAGACGTGGGAGCTTTTATGAGACTCTCTTCATCTTTCAAGCTCACCTGAGGGACGTAATTGATGACCTTCTTAGTTTGATTAGATATGATGTGATCATTCAGAGCAAATCAGTTGCGACAACACACTGCAGAAGTAATCTGAGGTAATGAGGCGATGGACGTGGGACTGAGGATTGAAACAAAAAATGCAAAAGAAGTTCGTTTTGACTGAGTCCGTGGTGCAAAACTGAGGAATATAACCAAATGGTAAAAGGTTTTCGCCAGAGTTTCTTTGTGATAAATCTCTGACGCAAGAAAGCTGTCAAAGTGCTAATGTACAACTATTGGTCAGTCTAGACACTCAAGCCAGGAGTGTCAGAATGCGGAAAGGGTTTCTGCGAAATGTCCATTCTGACTGATTGAAGCCACATAATACTTACGCCACAGGACGTCTAATCAAATTGACATTTTTTTTGGTCCTCTTCAGCCTCCTTTTTTCCTCAATATCACTTATTTTTCTTAAAAAAATGTTTCCCCATCTTTACGTTTTATTTCATCCGACTGACCGCTCTTACTCACATCTGCCCATTTCCTGTACAGCTCATAAAAACATTTTAATCAAAGTCTCTCATGGTTTTCCTTCGGCCTTCCAACTTATTGAGTTGTCTCTCTCCACCTTATGTAATGAAACTTTCAGACCATTTCATGTCCCCTTAAAAAAAAACAACACACATTTTCCCAAGCGCTCGCCTCTCTTCTCTCTCTTATCTCATGCCAGTGCGGCTTGTCACCCCCCAATAATTTTTTGAGTAGTTGACTCAGCCCCTTTTAAGCTTCACTCAAAACTCGGACAATTTCACAGACTTGGGAATCGTCAGGCAAAATTAATTTCTGGACTTGAGTTGAAAGGTTTCTAATGACACAAACTTTCATGGAGTCAGACGTTTGCCGGTAACATCTTCATCTGCATCCAGTGGCGTGCGGTGAGGTTCACGGCTGGTGAGGCGCTGACTTCCTTTGGAACGACATTTACAATCGTGAGAACTCAAAAGATTTTCTTGTTCCGGAGAGTCTCATCTCATTTTTTTTAATTTTTTTTTTATAAAACTGAAAACAATTTGTGGTCTTTTCTTTATTTCTGTATGAAGTCCACGTGCATAAACCTCTCTTCTTCTTGTAAAAGTCTGTTGTTTTCTATGATTTTTCTCATTTATTTTATCCGACATTGCTTATAGAAGGAGGACAGCAATATCTCGCACCTGCCAACTCACATACGACCCCTTCAGGCAAGGTACAGTATTCTCTTCCTCACCTCATGACTTTTTTTTTACAGTTTATTTTCTAATCAGCGAGTATAATTGTATCACACACCTACGCTAAAGACATTACACAGCTTGTAGAAGGTTGTGGTGTATATAGTTATATAATAAATCTTTCTGCAAACATCCGATCGGCTACATACTGAGAAACAGAAACAATCATGCACACCAAGCAGCCTAGTTTGTTAGGGACTGCATGTGTAGAGCTGAGCTCAGCTTCCGCAACTTGGCTTACACTTAATCAGGAAATGCGAGAAATCAGCGATTTTTACTTGAGAACATTAAAAGAGAGATTGGAATCATCCAAAAAAATACAATTATGAATTAGATCAGTGGAAAAATGTTAATATTTATGTTACGTTATTGTTTTTTTTTTCAGGCAAAGCCTCCCCTGATCATACGTCGCTGCTGTCATCTCTCACCTGACAAACAAAGAACATGTGCGCTCAAATGTCTTTATATTCAGAAAGGGTCAACAGGTGAAATCATTCTGTTGTCCCTTTTTATGTTTATTCAGTGCAAGTGGAACTTCAGCATTCAAGCTGAAGCGTGAAGAGGGAAAAACGATGGGATCACTATCGCCGGTGAACTCTAGAAGTGTGATATATCTCACCTTGCCGAGTGAAAAGACTGAATGAATAAATATACAGGCGCCCAAACTGCCCAAACAGAATTAATTCTCAAGTCATCCTTCAATCGAAAGTCTTATCAAAAATTGAAAACGAGATTTCTGGGCAGCAGCGCATTACAACCATAGATCAGCGGGGTATTTGCACGGTGTGACACAGATGGGTTTTTCAGTGTCAATCATGAAACCATCCCTCTGGGAATTTCGGGGACTTTTTGAGTCCAACAGAAGGATGCTCAACAGTAACAAATAGATAAACGAGACGGCGCATTCAAGTCATTGTTATTTTCTGATGTAGTGGGAATTTTTCAAAATTCAAATGACATGAATCAAAGTGCATGACATACTGGAGAATGCAATCTTGGAGCACATGGGAGGAAGGGAGAGAATTATCGGGGAGCGGGTCTCACAGCTGCACATCTCACATGTACAGAGGACGAAAATTTAGACTCGGAGTCTCAGGAGTGGAGTGTGCGTAGGCAGCACGCCTTCAGACATGCAGACTTTGAAGAGAAATTTGAGAAGGGACAGAGAGAAAAAAAGATGAGGAGAGACTTAAAGAAAGATGAGTAAGGACACCGGCAGACATCTGACAGCCCCCCTCCCAAAAAAGTGACGCGCTGCCTTATTGTCCAAGGTCTGATTTCTCAACTGTCTTCAATCCCGTGCTGAAACACAATCTTACATCTTGTCATTAGGTTGCCGGTTCTCTGTTCTTTTCTACTGTTCACAGTCTTTGTGAGTGTTCACAGTCCCCGTCCTTGATCCACACTGTCTTTCTGTCTCTCCCCAACAGTTATGAAACTGAGTATGGGCGGAACCGGTAAGCAAAATCATGAGATCTGTACACAGTGGTTCAAAATAGGTTCATCCAAAGTTCTTAAATCAATTATTTACAGCTTCAGGGCCATATTGATTAGCTATGATTATCTCCAAACTGAAATATAATTTCCTGTCAGCTTCATTGCCATACAAATGGAACAGGTGCTGAAGGAGTGTGTGTCCGTGTCCATTTATTTGTTAAGCTCGACATCACCTCTTCTTGATCTCCCTGGGAAGGAATGTTTCCAAACAGGTAAGAATAAGAAATAAATGAAGACTGAGGGTTTTTTCGTACAAATATAAACACACCAATCAAATATTAAAGTGAAGTCACTTTTTGAATCACCTCCATTGAACAACAACCAGGATGGTAACAGGTTTTGATTAACTTTAACATATAAACTTGATTGGTTGCGGTTTGGTAGGTGGTGATGTTCACCTCATCTCCAGCGCTAACATGTTTGCTTCATCTTAAGGATTCGTACTCCGAACAGATCAAGAACTAAAGCGCAGGACCTAGTTTAGCTATTGTCAGATATATTCAGGTCCGAAATGAGAATGGCTTTCTTTCGGTCTTCAGTATCATGTACCCCAGATATTTGGCTTGAGTTAAGACACGAAGAAATTCAGAAATCTGTCCAGTAAAGCATGCCATAACTATTCTATTCAGAATGAGCAAACTGGAAGTGGAAGAACCACATTTAGCACAAATATAGCGATCAAATTAAAACCAGTAATGTTGCCCCAAGGGGGCACGAGCCATTGTTCTTCTGGAGCCGGTGCCAAACACTACTGGAGTTATGCAAGGGAAGATGCGGCAAGACCGGCATCCGCCATAAAACCTAAGCCGAACTGAATATGCAAATCAAGTCGATGACTTGATTAGATTGAATTGCCGATGACAGGCTAATGATGGGACATTGTGCAATTTTGGGTCAAAGACGAAGAGGAGGAAGGCGTGTTCGTGGGTAGCATGGATAGAAGCTTGGCAGGATATAACCAGATTTAAGCTACTCTATCACGGTGTTGATGGGAAAAGAAATGCAGGAGGGGTTAACCTGAAGGTGGACTTTGTTAGGAATGTTCTGGAGGTGTCAGATAGAGTGAAGAAGCTATAAATTGAAGGTGTGATGTTCAGTGCTGTTAGTGGTTATGAGCCACAGGTAGGAAGTGAGTTAGAAGAGAGGGGGAAATCCTGGAGTGAGTTGAATGAAGTGATATAGTTCTCTCAGAGGTGAGAGAGTGGTGATTGGTGCAAACTTCAGTTGATTTGTTGGTGCGGGCAATAGAGGTGATGGGCGCATCTGGTATCCGGGATTGGAAAACAGAGGGACAGACGGTCTCACATTTTTCATAAAACGATGGAAATTGCTGTGGTGAATACTCAGTGAAACGACGAGGATCCAAGGAGTAGGGATGTGGACAAAAGGTGAGGATACTTAAGCAAGTAGGTTGGAAAGGGTTGAGAAAAGTGTCAGGGGGGCCATGTGTGATAAATGGGTATCAGCAAGAATGAAAGGAAAGGTGCAGGAGACGGCGGTGAGTCGAGAGACCAGGCCGAAACAAGCCTAAATCACAAGGGAGCACGATGTGCAGCAGATACAAGGTAAGCTGCATTTACTTTCCTGTGCTGTCAATGAAAAGCTTCCTTCTCCTGTTATGAAGCCTGTAATGCTTTATTTAAATCCATGCCAAATCGAAAAAAAAAAAAACGCATACACCATAGTTCAATATATATATGGAGGGAGGAGGAGAGGAACAGAGGTTGACACAGAATGTGGACCTGCCCCAATTAAAGGGGCCATCATAGATAGAGGGTCAGAGACGTCCCCGTTGGTATTTAAATGGTAACTCCAAGACCTGCCTGACATGTCTCCTCATTAGATTAGGCTTCAATGTAAGGTGTCCATGTTAAATGTGAGATATGTATTTTAATTAATGAGGTAAAGAAATATGAATGTAGTCCCTGTGAACAAAAATCTTTAAACTAAATAACATACATGTTATTAGTCCAGTGTATGTACTGGAGTATAAACTATACTTCTGATTTAAATTGTGACCAACTTATTAAAGCATAAGCAGCGTGTATATTGTTTCATGCACACACAGATATTTCCCGGAGCACTGGAGAAGGTTTAGGGTCAGCCAAATGAGGCAACTGAGACAAGACCATTGACATGAGAAGAATGGTCAGTGTGTGCCGTACAATAAATTGTAAACGAAGGCAAAATTATGACTTCAAAAAGTCTTAGTGGTTTTGTGTGAGCTCCTGCAAATATCTGTGCACTTGCATTTCTGGGAGATCAACCAGGATGAGTCATTGTTCCTGAGTGCCTCTGACAAAGAGGCAGGAGGGTTCAGAGATCTGTGCATTATAAAAGGAGACATCAAAACAGCAGCGAGATAACGCAGGATTTGGAGCTGAGAAAAAAACGGGGAGATAGAAACAACTGTCAGCAAGTGAAAAAAAAAAGGTGCGTAAAATTGGCTGAAAGAATAACAGACTCGGAGAAATCGTGTTTTTCATGTCAGACTTAAATGCTCCAAGACGCAGTACCCAGGTGGATAACAATGATGTAATTCATCTTTTGCCAAATATCTCACTTGAATAACAACAGGAGGAAGAAGTTTGACAGAGCTGACGTCCATACATTACGGTCCTTCCTTCCTACTGTAAAGTTTTTATTTCCCTGCATGATTTACTTTTAAACTGCTTGGGAACCCTGTACTGGCACTTCTACCTGACTTAACCAGGAAGGGATCTCCAATGCTTTGACATTTGGTGTGATTCTTATTTTCCAGGACAACTTCTCCGGTTTCCAACACAGACGAGATGTGGTATCATTATATCTGATATTGCTCTTTAACGTCTCACCAGCCACCCTCCGTGGAGGCTGGTTATGACCCAGATCTAGCTCATCAACTGGTGCACTTCAGACTTTTTTTTTAAGGTTTGAACTGACTTTGCGGGGTTGTGGCCGGCCTCACAGGTAAATGTATATGAATAACTTAGTATAAAACCACCTCAGATAACTGTACTATGGGATGAGGTATTCCTGATGCAACCTTCTCTCCATTAAAATCTAACAAATGTACGTCCAAATATAAACCCAATCATATTTTGCCATGCTTGCAAGTGGGCGAATGTATCACATCTTTATGAATCTGTTTATAGGCCGATTCCCTTTACAGATGCAATGGGGCCGAGCAATTGCTTGAAATAAAGCAATTGCAACTCCCGGAATTGGCTTCATAAACACCTTTCCTCTCCTCGGTTAAAATAAAAGACAGAAGCAAACAGCGGGGGGGATCCCAACAGGGTTAGGTTTCTTCTTTCATTAAACAGTCGAAGATGTTTTAAATGTATTTCCTTCCAGAGAAGTTTAATCATCTGGGGATGTCGCTGCATATACAGAGTTCTATATGACACCGACTACCCTCTTATCTTTCTGCTGCGTCCTAAGCCTACAGACTTCATTAAAGATGTATGCATGCATTGTTTTGGATATACACCGGATGTGTTTGCTTTCATGTGATCCGCCGCTCACTCCTGCAGCGCGGCGCTTTGAGCGAATGGGATTTCAGAGGCTCCTGAGTGGAGTCATCTACAAGGAAAGTACTTCGGGGAAAACAGGCCGTGCTTTTGTTGGTATGCAATCGCCGCGGCGGTAGCATCCCAAAGTCAGGATGATGAATTCTTGAGAAAAAAAACAACACTGCAGCATAATGTGAAAGTAAATTACGTTGCATGTTTAAACTTTAGAATTTGTCGTTTTAATTGGGCCAAACGGGGAAATCCCAGAAGACGTAAAGTATTCCAGCTTAACTCAGATTTTTCATACTTCTCATATCACGGTGACATCTTGATGGTTTAATCTGAAGCATAAAATCATTTGCACATTATTTTGGAACTTTTCATGTCATTGTAAAGTAAACCCGATCACGACAGCAGTTTTTGCGTTGCATTTTCTGTATTTAAATGTGGAGTCAGTGGCTGTCTCTCCTCCTGATAGTCTGTCTAGGATAGAATCATATCTAATTTTACACATTGTGTGTTCATTAAATCTGACACAAACAGAACACATCTATTTATATTTATCTCATCTTTCCTGTCAGTCACTGTCTCATGGACTGATGCACAATTGGAGCCCAAAATTGGAGATGAATAAGCTTATTAAACGATTTAATTTTTTCCATTTGAACAAAAGTGACGGTATCCATGATCCCAAGCACATTACATGTATTAACCATGTTATTCTCTCTAGCAGGTAATTTTTATCCACACCTACGTAATGAGTTTGCAAATTTTTTTGCATCGCCTCTAGTCGGTTTGATGCAATGTTATAAACCACTTTGCTTCCTTATTCCATGAGCTCCACTGGAAAAGTGTAGGGTGTCAACATGACACCATGAGTCATAACACATGATTTTCCTTTCACAGACTCCTCTTGGACTGCATTTAGAACTCAATCATCGACCGTAATGCAATGAGGGACTGACAGCCCAAAAAGGTTGTTTTGCTGAATCAATTTGAAGACGTTCTGAATAATTTTTGCACTCATCAAAGCTGGAGATGGCTTAAAATTATTGCACATTTGGAGCTTTGAATCAAAGCTATTACTTTACCACTGAGTATCAGAATATACAGAAAAAAAAAGAGTACTGTCGTTCTACTTAATTTTTCCTGGCTCGTTTATTTTTTATCGACATAGGAATTTGGAACGCTTCACTTTAAATGCACGCCCGCATCTATCTCTATGTACTGATAGGTAGATTGACTGATTGATTTTCTGTGTGTTTGTGTAAATGATCAAACCAAATGCAAGTTCTTGCTATCTTAAATATCATGTTTGCTCCTTCTTTCATATACACTGTATGAATACACACACACACACACACACACATATTATTCATTCATCCATTCATTATCTATATTGCCTGTCCTGCAGCCCCGAGGTTGTTGAGCTTCGAACTTGAATATGTGTCCGCCGTTGTAACCTAAGGGTTCAGACAACATAACCAACATATATATTTCTATAATTAACACTTGGTCATCGTGGGTCACAGCCATCATTATAATTACGCTAATTACGCTTGTAGCACTGAATCACTGCAGATTTGTTTCAGGTGAGGAATGTTATATGGCTCATATTGAGATGACCTTGGCCGGACTTTGCGGGCTTTATCTCGGGTTTCGGTTAATAAAACCAAGACAGGATAATCTTCTTTGCATTTTGCACTGCCCTCCTCCAAAGTACATCTCTTTCAATGAAAAAGGTAATAAATACCCGTATAAATACCGATGAATGTCATCGCCCGAGAGCGATGCAATGACTGAACGGTAGTATCTGTTTCAACATCTATTACTTAGATCATGTATAAAAGTTTTTTTTATTTTTTTTATTTTTTATTATCCGCCTACTCCTATATGTGGTTGCATTTAAACGGCTCATTTCTGACTGCAGTGATAGTACAAACAAATGCTGTGACCTTGTAGCTGTGTTTGCATGATAATTGTCAAAATCCAATGTTCAGGCTTTTGTTTCCAATTAATTTTGTCCGATGACCGCACATAGTTTATATTTGGTATTTTTTGCATAAAAGGGGTCCTATTAATCTTTTCTGTATATCGTCTATAATCCTCCAGCCCTAACCTGCTTCAAAGAGCAAGCGACCGTATATGCATTTTGGATCGATAACATGGCAGGATGCCTGTTTGAAGCGCTGCTGTAAAACCACATTAAAATACCGTGGTCAATATTCTGCATAAAAGCCCATCATGTGTTGCACAACATGGGATCTCTCGCAGCTCCTCTGTACAGATTCAAGTGCAGTTAAGAGACCTGACGCCAGAGTGGGACTGCTGGTTGTTGGATTGAGTTTTCGCTCATTTTTTTTTTAGAAGCTTAGTTGGACTTAGAAGATAAAATCAATACTTTCTTCGGCGTCAATAGCTTTCAATGGATCGTAAATGAAACATTATGGATGCTCTGACATCTCACATTAGCCACGCTGTTTTCTGTATGTTTCTGTGATCGACAGCCTACCGGTCCGGGATAAACCTCGCTTCTCGCCAAATGACAGCTGGATCGGGTCCAGCATCCCTGTGACCATTTGTGCAGGATAAGCTATGAAGATAATAAATAAACATATAGGATTCTTCCCGTGTACAATTATTTTACAAACTGAAGGTTGACATGATTAGAACATCATCTAGCAGCACCATATTATGTCTGTGGAGGTTCTCAGTCATCCAGGACAAGGTGAATTCTTGCTGAAATCTTCTTGTCGTGGCAACTGGACTTGAATTTCTTCACTTGAAGGCGTTTCGCGCCTCATCTGAGAGGCTTCGTCAGTTCTAATGACCTGTTGGAAGTTTCCGAATATAAGTGCCAGGGTTTTGGGCGGGTCTAGGCTATGGTGGCTCGTTATGTAAATGGAAGAGTTGATCGGCAGAAACTAGATCTAGGGGGGTTGCTATGCGAATCGGAGTGTTGTTCGTTGGAACCAAAGGAGCAACTTTTGGGGATTACCTGGATTGGAATGTGAAAAGGGTTGTTCCTGGTTATTAGAAGGGTTGTTTTTTGTTTTTGTTTTTTGAACAACCAGGAAAGATTCACCACCAGCACCCACCCCGGTAATTTCCACATGAGCCCCAGCTCATGTGATACAACAGGTTTCGCTCTTTGTCTAGCTTTACGTGGCATTTTAAAATAAGTGACTAGTGACATTCAACAGCAATCCAAAGCAAAAATCCAACTTCAGGTATCTGGCAACTTCAAACAGCCCTCCAATTTATTATTTCATTCAAGGATACAGTTGTATTTTGAATCTTATATGGGCTCCACAAGGCGCTCTTAGGTATTTAAAAGTCAGATGAATAATTGACCTCTTGTTCAGGATGCACTGTTTAGCATACAGATGTTAGTACATAACATCAAAATGGCATTAACTGTGTAGTTCTTTGTTTAAAGTAAGATTCATTAAAATATACTCCTCCTTTTAAACTTTTTACCTTATTAGAGAGCTTGTCAGTCATGTTGGTGCTCATTAAGAGTTACAATAGAGGGAAAGATTCTCAACTTTTCCTCTTTGAAGACGCCGCTCTTCATCCTGTTAAAGTGCCTGCAGCAACCATCCTTTCGGTCCATCTTCAGTTCATCAAAACGTACTCGTTTTCCTTACGAGTGTTTCACATCCGCGTTAACTTGTCACGGACGAGTCAGATTTCGGCCGAATCAGTTTGTCATGGGCACGTCAACACCTCTGAAGTGGTATTGATCACTGTCTGGTCTGATAAATAATGCACAGGCCGGAGGGGGGGAACAAGTATCTTCTCTCTGTATAGGGCCGAGCTCCATATTGACCATGCTGTCATGATTGATTATGCTACAATGTAGCAATGGCTCCGCCCCCTCTCTTTCTGTCTGCTACCCCCACCAAATGAGACATCTTATGTTATGTAAGACTAAAAAGGCAGTTTTTTTTCCAACTTCAGGAGTCCCTTTGGTGAGTGGCAGCATGGCAATGGAATGGACAAAGTCAAAGTCAGCTTTATGGTCAATTTCTCCGCATGTGCTAGACATAGAGGGGGATCGAGAAGATGTTTCTCACAATCCCACTGTGAAATGAAAGTAATAAAATAAAAAATAAGAATAGACTTCAAATTAACAATAAAGTGCACTGTTACGTTAAGCAGTAAACAAACTTGCATGCAGATACAAACTGCTATTTGACAGCATGAAAGAGAAGCAGCAGGTTTTTTGTTTTTTGTTTTTTGTGTACAATTTAGTGCAACGGTCAGTAGGTAGTACCATAATGGTATGCGTGCATTAACAGTATGATGGTTTTCTCTGTGCAAAGTAGCTGTAGTATTAAAAAAAAAAAATAGTTAAAAAAAACAAACAAGACAAGCTATAGATGCGTTGATCATGTTGCCAATACATTGATTCTTAAAATGAAAACATTATGCAAACAAAGAAATACCAGACCCGATCAGTGTGGTCTCTCTTCAAAGTTAACATTCCCTCAATACCTGATGAATGTTATATCACGTCTCTGCAAAGGGACGCTCCACGAGTGAGCGGAACAGTCTATCATTTCTTGCCTCCTGCAAAACAAGACGTATAAAAGGTAGATGTTATCGGCTTAATGAAGGTACACGAACTATGATGGCAAAAATTGCATGATTTTTTGGGGGACTAAATTCCATCTTGCAAAGGCCAGTTAGCTCAGGATACTTGTAAATCATTCAGATCTGCCCTGTCTCAGTCACGTTTCCCCCAAGACTCAAATTCAATGAATCTTGTACTTCCGAGCGACCCCACTCATAAAATTTGCACTTGTATTTTATTCAGAATCACATCCTGTTATTTTTATTTACTTTTTCAATTTCCAAGTTTCTTGCTGGATGTGAACATGTTGTGCATCTTGTTTCAGTCATGTGGACCAGTGTCGCAGCCCGGGGCCTGAAAAAGAATGATCGAAGTTGCAGCTTACCGCCGAGCTGTGACACATTACGAGGCGTTGCGCGTTCGCACCATCGGTTTGTTGGCACAGGTGATTTCCATTGCTGCTGAGGTAGCCGAATCCCTGCTAGATTGTGGCTTTAGTGACTGACTGAACACAGTGAAATACATATTTTCACCTCTGGCTGCCTATTTTAGAAAATCACGCGTTACGCTCTTGCTGGGGCTGACGACTCAACTCATCTGTAGCTTTCAACCCGGAAATAAGTAAACCGCTCCCTGGAATACGAATAGACCAGAAATCATAATGGGCTCCTACAGTGCTTCTTCCCTTGGGATTTTGGTTTTACGGTTGCTCTATTTGCAAAATTGTTGTAATAAATATATTTTTATTTACTTACATGGTTATACATTGAATCATTGCTGAGTCGTGTTCTTTAGCCATGACCTCAGCATGAAGCTCAATCGATTTTTATGGGGAAAAGTAATGCTGCTGCTTCAAATCAGTGCCTGGTTGTGCTCTCTGCATGTCTGTATGCAATGGAGCAGAATTTGAATGCGCTCAGTCATTTGTGCAGCAGGAATTCCCCCAACAGAGGCTTTCTTTTTCTCAGCCGGTTTGAATAGCAACAACAATTTAAAAACGTATCGTTCGGCAGGTGCTGTTCGCATTTATGTAGTGAGCGCGCTGCTATTTTCTTACGCATTTACCACAACCGAGAGAGTGCAGCTCTTTAACACAACTGCTGTAAAATGGACTTCGGATTGAACAGATAGTTTGTCAATTCCTGCAGATGCTCCCAAGGCGTCAGGTATACGGTCAACAAGAAGTCGCATGAGGGTGCATGCATTGATGATTTTTCCAAGGAATTTACAGTCCTTTCATTTCAGATATATTCTAGTGACCTTTTCTCCGAAGATACATCTTATCACAGGAGTACATTTAATCACAAAGGTCTCAAGGTGATCAAGTCATGTGCTCATAATATATTTGTTTCGAAAAGCTGCTTGAAAATGGATTCGGAATCTCATTATTATTGCTGGGAGTGCAGGACGATGGTCTCGGTTTTAGGATGGCGTGACACGTGTGATGGTTTTGTATTTCACCAAACAAGCTGCACGGGACCTTCTTTTCCAACCGTTTTGAATTTGCAAGCAGTCAATTGCTTAGAATGATTAGGCTCCTTGCGTTAGAGCAGACAGTGTCAAGACGAGTATCTGCGAAGGTTGGTATTTATCACATACAGGCCGCACTGGTTGACAAGGGTATTTTTCTGGAATGCAGACAGCAACCTATCCCCTGGGTACACTGCACGTTGAACTGTCATTGCTCACCGTCTTGAATTTAGAAGCAAATGAACATCCCATCTGCTATAAAAAAAAGATTCCTTCTTAATCATCCAAAAGTATTAAATGAATATATTAAAGGTAATAAAGAGAGCTGCATTTCATTAGACAATCGTGGTTCGTCTAATTGTCTTTGCTGCCCAACAAAAAATTTAGAACAGATTAAGTCATGTCATTATTTAAAGCCCCTCTCATATTCTGCTGAGTTGTCAGGTCTAAGCTATAATACAAATATCACTTCGAGGTGTGAGTACACAAGCAGGCCGTATGTGTGAGTAAACAATTGGAAGATAGCGCTATGCTGCAAGCGGCATGATGTTCGTTGCAGGTAACACCTGAATACACTCGCCAGGTTTTTAAATGGATGAACTGTAGGCATGCTGTGGGAGAACGGGGGCCTTGGCGTGGCTGTCTCTTGTTCCAAAAGCCACCACTGCAGCATGAAGAAGAAGAGTCTTCACACCTGGTGGTTTGAAGATGGATGTAGAGCTGCAATTCAAAGGCCCGAACCAGGCCACCGGGAGCAAATGGCCCAAAAGCCACGGCCGAATCCAGAATGTATCCAAATTTCAAACATCATGGAAAAGAATTCCGCTACGTGAGCCATTTCTGTTCGTGGCACCAGGACTGGATTTGAGGGTTTTGAATGGTTGGTCTCGTCAGTCATGACTTCTGGCTGCAATCAGATGTAAGCGTCTCTCCAATGGATTCAGGTAAAGCAGGAGATTAAAATCCGCTCCACTTGGTTTTCAGAGCTGAGCTCGGCGTCTGCTGAGACCTTTTTTTGTAAAAGAATATCACTGTCTCCTTGGAGACGTTTGTTTTCATTTTATTTTGACTACAAAACACCGAGCTCTGCTTTCTGTGTCTGTATCTTACGCCTACCTTTTCTTTCCTTTTTTTTATTTTGCAGTCAGCTATTCTGTCTGCCCCCCTGCCCCATGCAGATTTTTTTTTTCTGGTATTAATGAGTTAGCTTTGTGTTCAAACTTTTTGTTCTGATGGTCCCGTCGGAGGGAACAGCCCTCTTGTTTGAGTTCCTCGGCTTTTTGATGCATTCTTTCACAAACACACACACACACACACACACACACACACACACACACACACACACACACACACACACACAGACAGTTCCATTTTAGTTTCACAGCCTGTTCTCTTCTTCAAGCAAACTTAATTTTTCTGTCCTTTGCTGTGGGCTAAACTCATCGCTTTCATGTGAGCTCTTTTATTCATTCTGTCTGTTTTCTTTGTTCACGCATCAAACTATACGAATTTCCCCGGCACTGTGGAGGCAAGATAGAGGCACATGAAAACATTTTGCCACTTTTGTGAAAAGAAAAACAAAAACAAAGCTCAGACAAAGACAGTCTGGAAATCTGAATGACACCTTTACATACGCTCGCAGACACACAGGCGTGAACACCGCTGGTATTCGCTTTCATATATTTAGTAATTTTGAAAGTAATTTCCCATGTTATCGATAAAGAGATCGGAAGAGCGTCGTGTAGGGAAAGAG